>APFE030290037.1:72448-94748 GCA_000404065.3 Pinus taeda
CAACTCTAATGATGCTGCTGCTGGTGGGGAGAAAGAGATACCAAACTCTAATGCTGCTGCTGGGGAGAAAGAGACACCCAACTCTAATGCTGCTGCTGGTGGTGCGGAGAAAGAGATACCCAACTCTAATGCTGCTGCTGCTGGTGGGGAGAAAGAGATAGCGAGGAAGAAAAAGACATCCCAATTATTACCAGGTATATATTTGTTTTATATACCGTCTGTTTAGAGGCTTATTTCTGTGTTTTAATTCTACTTCTAATTTACAGTTTTAAAAAATTTCAGCTTCAGGGGAGTTTGTACTCTGGGCTCCAAACTTGTTAATCAATGCATCTCCCATATCAGCACCAAGAACACAAGTAAGTACAAATTGAATCAAGAGGTTTTGTGAATCAAGAGGTTTTGTATGAGGATATATTTTTCACATGTTTTATATAATTCTCAGTGTACAGATGATGAAGTGAAAATGAAGCCCTCCTTGTTTTTCGATCACTCATGCTCCTCCTGCGAAAATGTGGAAATGAAGCCCTCCTTGTTTTTTGATCACTCATGCTCCTTCTGCGAAAATGTGGAGAGGATTCCAACATTGGAATTATTTCCGCTCCGTCCTGATCGCGGCGGGCAGGATTAGTGAAAGGTCGTCCGTTTCTCTCAGAGATATTGTACAACGTTGACCTATTTCAAGTTTGCAACCGCTTTATATCAATTGATACAGAGACAACAATTTTTTTCCTTCCTTTCAGTTAAGATTTATGGGCAGAGCCCTAGAGCTTTATGTAACCGAATTTTATATATATATATATATGGGTATAGTTTTGAAAACATACATGCTCTTTGTCTTCCTTAGGGAAGAGGCATCAGAGTTGGCTGAGCTATAAGATCACCCAGGTGTTGTTTTTAGTGGTGTTTCTCCATCCAATGCATGCAATTTTGTCTCATACTACCATTCTTTTGTAATTATTTTATAATGCATAATATTATTCAGTGTATCCCATGTTAATAATATTTAAACAAATACTTTTTTATTAAGATATGAATTTAATAAAAATATAAACTAATGGGTTTGGTCTCTAGATCAACCAGAGAAACTACTAGTGTTTTTCTTGCTTGCTTCGCTGCTGAATCAACTAGGGTTGGAACTGTACCTACTGCTTCTAACTCTGCCTCCGTTGGTGGGACCGGATATCCAATCATGAACGGAAACACAACTGCGTTTGCCTCCGTCTCCGCTGGTGGGACCGGACATCCAATGATGAATGGAAACACAAGTGCGTTTGCCTCTCTTTACATAGGAAAAGGTCTCAAGTTAGAATGGATTTTATATATGATTAATGTTAATTATTAGCCATCAAAACAAAAAGATAATAGAAGATAATAAATTTGGATAACCGGCGAAGGAACAACAATGATGGAACAGTGATTTAAACAGTGTTTAATCAAAATTGAATTTGGTTCTCACACGTTATGACCCAGTCTCAGGATATCAACAAAGGTTTCTCAAGATCATGGGTGGGTGTCTAGTAAACTAAGCCGCAATTCAGGGGGGATAGAGTTTGGCAACTCAGTTTTCCCCGCCATATTTGCTAGGCTATTGGGTAACCAAGTAAGCCAAAAGAACTATAGATTTTCGCCGCGATTTTGCAGGTCTTGGTTAACAGGTAAGCGAGAAGGCTATAGACGTCAATAGAGTACATTCGAACCGAAAACTTACTTTACCAAATTAATTATTAAAGAAAATCATTCTCTGTGTAAAACTATGAAAAACACAACAGTCTTGTGATTTAACATTAAACAGAGCCATTGTTGGAAGTAATTTACTCATAATTCCAAATAGAGCCAGACCTCTTCTCCAAGAACTTAATCAAACTATAGGTGGTTTGAGTGCTCCTGGTAAACTTAACTGTTGCAGAATCAGGGTGAACCCATCACCTAGGCGAGTTAAATCGCTAAAATATGTGGAGGAAGAGAACCTCCAGATTCAATGAATAATGCAATTAGCAACAAGAGGAGTATCATGACAATTTAAGAAAAACACATTAAGGAAAAAGCTTATGAGTGCTGGAAGGAAAAGACGAACCTGGTTCAATAAGAGATGACTCGGTTGCAGGAATCTTGTCTGAGGAACGAAGGTAGCCTCGCTGCCAGCAACTAAAACTCGAGAGAAGATATATGGCAGTCAGTTGTGGTGGTGCACTGGACAAATTACCTCTGGAATAGTCTCTGCCTTCAATTTTCCATAAACCCTAACTACATCAGAGTTGCAGAGCGGTGGAGGGAAGAAGCGAAAATGGCAAGTGGAGAACCGACCGAAGGGGTGCACAGTTACCTGAACTACCCTAGAATGATCTCCACCATACATAACCACCTTTCCAGATCGATGGTCGAAATCTCGGCACACTAACCCAACATATAATTCAATCATAATAAACTAATTATCGACATTGATATTGTGCACAAAAAAAAACAAGATGCGGAGCAGAACCGAACCGCGAGAAGGGGGGCGCCTACGGTATATAGAAACCAACCTAGAAATGTTGGTGTAGTTGGGAAAAGAGTCTAGACAGACAAATGCAACACTGTTGGAGATAGTACAACAACTGCGAGCAGAAATTAGCAACCTTAGAGCTGACAATGAAAGACTCTGACAGGAACAAGAGAGGATTCTAAAAAGTCTATTAGATCGACAAAATCATCAAAGACCCAACCGCAGTGAAGGAAATGGGGACCGCACAGAGACAATTCGTCACGAGGAGTACCATTAGGAATCAAAAGGGGGACATAATGATGAGGAAAGAAGGTCAGATAATGCCTCCTTTAATAGAGGTCCCATGAAGAAGAAAATTGAACTGCAAGGCGAATTTAAGAAGATAAGACCTCTGGTATATGATGAAGAGATTGAGGAAGCTGTCGAGGCCTGCCTAATTAACATGAACAAATATTTCCAAGTATATGAATATGATAATAAGATGAAAGCTCGATTGGTCATTTTTCAGCTATGGGGAAAAGCTACCCTATGGTGGGAGGAGGTCAAAGTTGTCCGGGGAGTTGATGATCAGGAGGTCACATGGGAAGAATTCCAAAAGTACTTCAAGGAAAAATATTTAACTGAATGCTTCTATGATGAGAAGGTTGTTGACCTAGAAAATGTCAAAACCATCATGGAGTGGCCTGTTCCCAGGAATGTGGCTGATATTTGATTCTTCATAGGGTTAGCTGGATATTAATGTCGATTTATTGAAGGATTTTCCAAAACTTCTTACCCAATTACCTCCCTACAAAGGAAGGGAAGGTTTTTCAGGTGGACGACAGAGTGTCAACAAATTTTTGAACGCCTAAAACAGTTATTGGCTTCTACTCTTGTTTTAAAAATAGCAGACCCAGAAAAAGAGTTCAATGTTTGCACGGATGCATGCCAGGAAGGTATCAAGGGGGATACTAATGCAATATGGGAAAGTCATAGCCTACGAATCCCACAAACTGAATGACCATGAGCAGCAATACTCCACTTATTATTTGGAACTAACTAATGTAGTGCATGCCTTGAAGGTATGGCAACATTATTTGTTGGGTAAGAATATTTTGCTAATGACTGATCATAGTAGTTTAACGAATTATTTTACCAAGTCGCATTTGAATGCTCCTCAAGCGATATGGACTACTTTTCTGAGTAAATTCAACTTCGATATTAAACATATTAAAGGAAAGGATAACCGATTGGCTGATGCATTGAGTAGGAAATTAAATTGTATATATGAAGTCTAGTACAATTGGGTGGAATCAAAATTCTTAGAGAAAGTGGAAGAAGTTGCCCACGGTGACCCTGAATATAGGTTTTTATAGAAGCAAGCTAATCAAGCACAGAAATTAGGAAGACAGTTTGATTATGGTTTAAACAGTGAAGGATTTCTAACCTTTAGGGGCAGAATATATGTTCCTAACCATATTTATGTTAAGCAATTTATGTTAGATGAGTTGTTGGCATTATGAAACAGGTGTTATCCTTGATGGAAACTCACTCAGATGACAGATCATAGTGCAATAGGTTAACAACACAGTGTTATAGATCAGACTTCACAGAATGAAGAAAGAGAGGTATACGCAGGTTCACCATTGGCAAGTGAAGATTAAGGTTCACCCTAGATCTTGCCCAGTCTGTTTAGCTCTCATGATTTCTACCCTGTAAGTCATTTAGACTGTATACTCCTTGACTATAAAGTTGTTTTTCATTTGGTTTATTTGCTTGTTGATTTGCCATATTTTCACTTGATTTCTTGGGTCATTGGATGGTTAGTGTCACTAGGACATCTAGATTGTCATCCATTCAGCTGATTGTGAACACAACGAGTCAAGTTGTTGATGCATTTACTCCTTGAGTTTCATTTATGGTCCTTCTATGGCTTTTACGTCCATTACACAAGTTTGAAAAGTTTTTGTTTTCTTGTCTAAACGTCTCTTTTCCATCATAGATCACATTGCTTATCTTCTTTTTGGTAAAGTCATTGTGTCATTAGTTTGAAAGAGATTCTCTTTTCAAGTTTTTCATTTGCTTGAGAATCGATTGTCTCGAATATTTTTCATTGAAGTGTGCTATGAGAAATTCATTTTGTCATTTCATGAAAAGTACAAAATTCTAGTTTGTTGCATCAATATGTTACGGTAGTTAGCATCATTGAAGACTAGGATTGCATTGACATTTGAAAAGAAAAAGGATTCTCTTTTCTTTTGAAAGGACTGTTCAAGTATACTTGTCAGGAAATTAGGAATTGGAATGTATTTTTCATTAGTTTATTTTCTTGAAAAGTGTAGTGAAAAATAATTTTGCTTTCGGTTGCTTGGTTGTTTGCATTTGATTGTGTTTTCTACCCTCTCTAGTGTAGACAATTCATCGAATTGAAATGGTCTTGTCTCATTTAGCTGCATTTAGGTATTTTTCGAGTCACATCGCTAAGGCCTGAAAATGGAGACATAATTCAAGATAAACTTTAAAATGAACTCAATTAACCTAAGGCACATTTGAAACCTAACGATCAAATCTAGAAGGTCTAGGCTAGATACGTGTTCCGACATCTTTAAACCTAGCAATTATCGTTAGCTTCGGCATTAGATAGCGCTAGTACGAATTTGTGCTCCCTCTACCATCGAGTATATAACAGGAGACCCCTCAAGGTTGTAATCCTTTATCTATAGGAAGCTGAGTCTGCTGCCTTGCAAACGTGATACACCGAACACATTATTCAAGGAGATCGTATGCCCGTATTTATCGGTTCGTCGCGAGGTATTATGCAGTTCACGGTTGCATAATAATCCTTTCTACGTAGATCATCTCGAGTAGTCATTTGATCTTTTTGACTCATCAAACTTAAAAGATCATTTGAGTGCCTACCCTTTCGAGCTCGTTTCCAATCTAAAGTGATAAAGTCATCTATGTTTCTTTCTCGACTCTTAAAACATAAAAGAGCACCATTTTATTTATGTGTCTTAAAAAATTAAATTCCCATGATCTTATAACATCCTGTTAGTCTTTTCTAGACCAAATTGTGAGTTTTCCCTAAAGTACATTTTAAAGCCTTGAAATTTATCTCTCTTTTCCTATTAACTAAGACAAGGCCATCGTGGTTGAACCATCTGGTTCACCTAGCTCCTCTTCCTCTCCTCCATCTGAAAGATTGTCTGAGGAGCCTTTTCCTAAATTACTAGAGTCACTCGAGGATCAAGGTGTTGAACTCAGAATCATTCTGAGCATTCAACCTTTGTCATCTCGTCCTTCGCCTACTTCAGATATTGGGTCACTTGCTGATATTGGCCTGAAATCTCTAGGCAATCTCGCCCAGACTTTTGAGATTTCACTGATTGATCTAAAATGTGATCTTAAATCAATACTAAGCTATTACAGAATTAGTTGTAGGAAATTCCTATATTACTTAGTGCAATGGATCGATAATATTGTGAATAATATAGACAATCAACAGTTATAAGACATAATAAAACACATATCAACACAGCCAAATGATAAAGAATTCACCATACTTCTTGGCTATGTCTCCTAGTCTCAGTTCGACCTCTATATTATGTCTTCAAAACAGAGATTACAAGTGTGATCTCAAACACTGAGTCTCAACACAATAGTGAGTGGCAATACACAGAGTTTACACCTAAAAATAAAGTGTCACGACCTCCAAACCCCCTGGATGGCTTCACAAACTCTCTGGCTCTGCTCTGCTCATCTTTCCACCTCTGTACTTTAGCTCTCTAGCCCTCTATCCATTTTGCATAGTCTTCTCTATTTATTTCTAAACTGTTGAACTCCTTTGATGTTCTTCTTTATTCGTGTTTTTATAACACGTTTTTGTTACATGGATACCGCTTATAGCGGGGATCAATTGTTCATAATATAAACGGTTCAAATGAAAGGACTGGCAGGCACGATGGACCCGACCATCTGGCCTTTCTTCACAAAAACAATCCTAAAATAGCTCTTTTTGTTCAAAAATAACAATACATGAAAATGCATTAGAAACACTGAAAAAATCTAACCACGAAGCTTTGAGCGGGAACTCAAATTTCATAAAGCTTTCTTTTGAATCATTTTGGGTCCATGCTCATCACAAGTTGCAATGGTTAACACTCCCTTTGCCTGATCTCCGATCCCCAATCGCTTTGATTGGCCTTATCGGCTATCGACGCTTCGGCAGTACTTAATCTTCGATGGTCCTTCCCCTTTTGCGATGCGATTAATATCGCTGATCGCAATTGCAATTGTACATCGGCCTTCCATAACACCTTTGGTCTTAGTCCTTCTTCCTTGGATCATTGCGACGTGATAAAGTAGAAATTTCATATCGCATGGCCTTTGAGCCTGCAGTTAAGTCCTCCCTTTGGTAACATTGTGATGCGATAATGCGATCTCCACCATTGGATCTGCGCGCCCAATTCAACGACTCTTGTTATATCAATGGATCGCTACTCACACTTCCCAATGGGCTGTCTCTGATACATTTTGCTGGCCATCTCCGATTCAATCCCAACTGTTGATCTGGCAAATCTAGCTGTTCAGTTTCAACGATACATTATTTCCGCTTCTCTTGGATTTCCACCATTTCTTAGTGTTTTTACTTTGATACTCTGTTTCCAATATTTGAAGACTTGGAGGTTCAAGATCCATTTTGGATCACGCCTCCCCACTGATTTTTTTTGGACCACCAAAAGTTGGTTTTAGGCATCGATCAAGAGAGGATACTGTTTCTACACTTGTCCAATTTCTATCCATCATGCCTTACTTGGATTTGAACCCTTGAGTCCTACTTTCAGGTACTCAACATCCCCTAGATGCATAGTTCTCACCTTCCTATCTAGAACTGTGTCCTCTTGCAGCTCTTTGAGATACTCAGGAAACAAATCCTCAATAGAAGGCAACTAACCTTGCTCTTCAGGATCTTCAACCATTGAAGGTTCATACAATCTCAAGTTTTCAACATTAACGATTGAATAGATCTGCATATAAGCTAGTAAAGCAAGGCGAAAAGTATTTTCACCATTTTTTTCAAGTATCTTGAAAGGTCCATACCTTATTGGTTTAAGCTTCTTACCTTCACCCTGCATTCTGTCCTTGCTGGTATACAGTTAGACTTGATCACCAACTTGGAAACTATGCTCAACTTAATGCTTATCATGTCTTGCCTTGTACTTGGCTTAACTTCTTTCCATCTGTTCCTATACTGCCTGGTGAATTTACTGAATTTGTTCAATGAACTTGGTTGCTTTGTCCACATCATTGTGTCCATCAACTACTATGTCTTTACCAAAGACAAAATCTAAGGGAGACTTTGGTATAAAACCAAAGCAAGTCTCAAAAGGAGATCTCTAAGTAGAAGAGTGTTTGGCATGGTTGTAAGCATGCTGCACATAACACAAATGCTCATCCCAAAGCTTGGGATGCTTACTGCAATAATCTCTGAGCAACTGGATCACTGTCTTGTTGACCAGTTTTGTCCTTGCTGGTATACAGCTAGACTTGATCACCAACTTGGAAACTATGCTCAACTTGATGCTTATCATGTCTTGCCTTGTACTTGGCTTAACTTCTTTCCAGTTGTTCCTGTACTGCCTGGTGAATTTCCTGAATTTGTTCAATGAACTTGGTTTCTTTGTCCACATCACTTTGTCCATCAACTACTATGTCTTTACCAAAGACAAAATCTAAGGGAGACTTTGGTATAAAACCAAAGTAAGTCTCAAAAGGAGATCTCTAAGTAGAAGGGTGTTTGGCATGGTTGTAAGCATGTTCTACATAACAAAAATGCTCATACCAAAGCTTGGGATGCTTACTGCAATAACCTCTGAGCAACTGGATCACTGTCTTGTTGACCGGTTCTGTCTGACCATCTGTCTGTGGATGAAATTGTGCTTTTCTTCAATATGGTGTCCATTAACTCCCATAGACTTGACCAAAACTTCCCAACAAATCAAGAATCTTGATCAGATACAATAGAAGTGGGTAACCCAAAATGAACCCATACATTCTGAAAGAACAACTTTGTTATTTGTTCAGCTATAACCTGCTTGTTACATGCCATCAAAATACACATTTTATTGAACCTGTCCACAACTACATATAAATAATCATGACCTTTTCTAGACTTTGGTAATCCCCCAACAAAATCCATGGAAACACTTTCCCAAGGACAAGAAGGAATTGGGAGTGGAGTGTACAAGCCTAATTTTCTATTATTGGGCTTGCGTGTAACACACATAGTACACCCTTTGATATATCTAGAAATTTTCTCATGCATTCTTGACCAATAAAAAAACCTTTGCAACTATGCAACTGTTTTACTTACACCAAAATGACCTAATATGTGCTTATCAAATTATGTTAGCTCTTTCAGTTTATGGAATGCATAGATTTCCCAAATGATATAAGAGTTGGTCCTTTACATAATAATCCAACTCTTCTACCTGCTTACCATGACTTAAAGTTGCATATACATCTTTAAAATCTACATCTGGAGCATATTGTTTAATGTAACTTTCATGAATTACTGAGTTATGCTTAAGTATAGTAGATGCATTTATGATTAGTCTTAATAACATATCGGCAGCCTTATTGTGTATGTATTTCTTATATCTGATGACAAGATGAAATTGTTGTAGAAAACCCATCCACCTATAATGTCTTGATTACTGCAATTTAGTTTGTGAGTGCAAATATTGAAGTGGTTGATGATCTGTATGTATGATTGTTTCTTTACCCATTATGTAATGTTTCCACTCTTTCACATTTTGTACTAATGCATACAATTCTTTATCATATGTAGGATAATTAACTACTGCATAAGTAAATGTCTCACAATGATAACATATAGGTTTCCTGTGTTGCATCAACACTGCT
The DNA here is from genome assembly GCA_000404065.3 of Pinus taeda. Taxonomy (NCBI): domain Eukaryota; kingdom Viridiplantae; phylum Streptophyta; class Pinopsida; order Pinales; family Pinaceae; genus Pinus; species Pinus taeda. Next base: position 81,834 of record APFE030290037.1, read on the forward strand.
CCCATGGCATAGTCATTGGCATCTGTCTTAATCTCAAATGGATGTTGAAGATCTGGCAATGCTAGTACTGGTGTTGTACTAATTTTCTCTTTCAAGGTGTCAAAGTCTTTCTGTTGTTTTCCTCCCCACCGAAACACCTATTTCAAACTTGTTAAAGCATGTATAGGAGTTGCAATCAATGAGAAGTTAGCAATACAATTTCTCCAGTATTGTGCGGCCCCTAGAAAACTCCTAACCTCTGAAGTTGATTTGGGTTTAGGCCAATTCATAATGACTTCAACCTTAGAGGGATATATCTTCAATTCACCACCCCCTACAATATAACCCAAATAATTTAAATATGTTATGCCAAATTCACATTTCGACAATTTTACATAGAGATTTTCTCTTTTTAAAACATCTAAAGTCTGCTTCACATGCTTTACATGTTCATCCCATGTCTTACTAAAAACAATAATGTCATCTAAATAAACTATTACAAAATCATCAATAAATGGTCTAAATACATCATTCATAACTCACATAAATGTAGCAGGAGCATTAGTTAAGACAAAAGGCATAACCAACCATTCATAAAGTCCTTGCTTTGTCTTGAAAGCAGTATTCTAGGCATCTTGTTCTATGACTCTGATCTAATGACAGCCACTTCTTAAATCTAACTTAGAAAAGAAAATTGATTCTTTCAATTGATCTAACAAATCATCTATTTGAGGAAGAGGATAATGGTTCTTGATCGTTATTTTATTTAGTGCTCTAAAATCAATACACATTTGCCATGAACCATCTTTCTTTCTCACCAACACAATTGGCGATCCACATGGTGATGTTCTTGGTCGTATAAACCCCTTATTGAGCAACTCCTGTACCTACTTCTTTATCTCTGCATTCTCTAAACCTTATAACCTATACATTCCAATGTTAGGTAGTGGAGCATCTTGCTGTAAATAAAAATCATGTACTATTTCTTGTTTGGGTGGCATACCTTTAGGTTCTTGAAATAGAATATCATACTCCGAAACAACTTTAACTAAATCAGATTTCTGTTTCGGATCACAGCCTTCAAATGCATTGTATTTTTCAAGATCCTTTGCCTTTACAGCCATTAGCAAAAATTTCTTACTTGAAATTCATAATTCTTTTCATCTGCCATGAGTTTATGAGAGAGTAGTTATCTTTAAGTTTATGAGGCCTTACAATGTATTCTATTCCATCTTTAGTGAGTTGATACTTATTCTCAGCTCTATAGAAAATAGATTTTATATCATACAAGTATGGACTTCCTAAAAAAATACCACATATATCCAATGGAACTATATCTAACTCAACCTCATCTACAAATGTTGATCCAATAGCAAACCTAAGTTTACATTGTCTCGTGACTTGTAGCTTTGTTTTATCACACACCCAACCTAATGGATATGGCTTCTTATGAGGCTTTGTTTCTAATTCCAACTTCTTTACAATTGTTTCAGAAAACAAGTTTACTTGTGACCCACTATCAAATAAAGTATCAATCTTATTATGCTTGGAAATTACTCTAATATGAAATAGCTCATTTCTTTTCCTTTCATTACTTTCATTATCAACATATTGTGACTAATTACTTATGGATGCTTCAGAATATTTACCTTTAATACCTGTGGTTGTAACCATTGTTTCATCATCTGAGTCTGACCCCAAGTCCTTATGAATAGTAGCAGCATTCTTTATCTCCTTACCCCCGAAATTCTTAGGTTTCAGTTCTGGATGCAAAGACCAGTAGTGTGCCTCATCATGTCCTTCTTTCTTACAATGAGTGCATGAAGGTTTCTCCTTCTTTACAATGTTTGCTTTCTTCTCCTTCCATTCCAGTTTCTTCTTTTCCTTATTCTTTTTTACAGAATATTTAGATGATTTCCTAGGGTTTACATTCTTACCTCTAGCCTCGAGATGTGTAGCTTGAACTAATACATCATCTAATCTAGTGGGATTAAACATAAGTATAGTATGTCTTAAATAACTATGAAGACCACCTATATACTTCACTAAAGTCTCAGGTGAGTCCAATGAAATACCTAGAGTTAAAGCTCTTTTCCTAAATTCCTGAGTATAACTCTGTACACTTTGTCCCTTCAATTGCTGAAGAGTTTTCCAACTCATCATTGCCTGTTGCATGTAAGCCAAAGGATAGAATTGTTTTTTGATAGCAGAAACAAATTCATTCCAGATTGAAATGATTTTACCATGTTTTTGAAAATCAACTTGTGTCATTCCTTCCCACGATACCAGTGCAGTTCCTCCTAGTCGAAGGCTAGCCAGTTGGATCTTCTTCCTTTCTGATTCAACATTCTGCACCCTGCAGTATACATCAATTTTCCTTATCCAATTATCTAGCTTCTCTGCATTAAGTTCTCCATCATAAATTGGAAAATCAAACTTTACATCTAGTTTGATTAGAGAATTTTTCTTCTTCTTCTTAGAAGAGCTAGTTTTATGCGAAGAGGATGACTCTGAGGATGATGATGATGATGGAGGAGATGGTAGAGGAGGCATTCCTCCTTTTCCTTTGTCTTTTAGAGGTGCAAATAGAAAATGTTCCTCTACTCCTTTGTCTGGTGTGCTTTCACCTCACCCCTTCTTGAACTCCAGATACATCTCTTCCACCATAGCTCTTATGGTCATAAAACTGTCTATAAACTGAGATTTTGATCCCAATGAAGATTCTTCTACCATTCTCCTCTGAGAAAAGACTCTTTCAATCTCTGAATTAGCCTCAACAAGTACTCCTCCTCTTTCTAGCTTCAATCTAGTTAGCATTCAATTTCCTACACAAGCTTCTCTAACCTTAACAAAAACCTTAAGCTGTGATACTACTTGATCTGAAATGTGATCTTAAATCAAGACTAAGGTATTATAGACTTATGTCCAAGAAATTCCTATATTACTTAGTGCACTGGATCAATAAGATTGCAAATAATATAGGCAATCAACAATTATAAGACATAATAAAACACATATAAACACAGCTAAATGATAAAGGAGTTCACTAGACTTCCTGGCTACATCTCCTGGTCCAAGCTTTCAGTGTGACCTCTATATTATGTCTTTAAAACACAGATTACACGTGTGAGCTCAAACATCGAGTCTCAACACAACAGTCAGTGGAAATACACAGAGTTTACACCTCAAAAAAAAGTTCACGACCTCCAGACCCCTTGGATGGTTTCATAACCTCTCTGGCTCTGCTCTGCTCAGATTTCCACCTATGTACTCTAGCTCTTTGGCTCTCTGTCCATTTGGCACAGACTTCACTATTTATTTCTAAATTGTTGAACTCCTTTGTTGTTCTGCTTTATTCGTGTTTTTAAAACATGTTTTTGTTACATGGATACTGCTTATAGCGAGGATCAATTCTTCATAATAGAAATAGTTCAAACAAAAGGACTTGTAGGCGCAGTGAACCCAACCGTCTGGCCTTTCTTCACAACAAAAATCCCAAAATATCTCTTTTTGTTAAAAAATAACAATACACAAAAATACATTGGAAACACTAAAAAAATTCTGACCGCGAAGCTTTTAGTCAAAACTAATTTTCATAAATAATGCTTTTGAATCCTTTTGAGTCCACGCTCATCACAAGTTACAACGGTTAACGCTCCCTTTGCCCAATCTTTGATCCCCAATCACTTCGATTGGCCTTATCGGCTATCGGCGTATTGGTGGTACTTAAGCTTCGACAGTCCTTCCCCTTTTGTGATGCAATTAATATTGCTGATATCAATCACAATTGCACATCGGCCTTCCATAATGCCTTGGCTATTAGTCCTTCTTCCTTGGATCATTGCGATGTGATAAAGTGGAATTTGCATATTGCATGGCCTTTGAGCCTGCGGTTAAGTCCTCCCTTTGGTAACATTGCAATATGATAATGTGATCTCCACCGTTGGATCTGCACGCCCAATCCAATGGCTTTCATTATATCGTTGGATCGTTGATTGCACTTCCCAATGGGCCGCCTCTGATACGTTCTGTTGGACACCTCCGATGCGATATCGTCGGTTCAATCTCGACCGTTGATCTGGGAAATCCAACGGTTCAGTTTCAATAATACATCATTTCTGCTTCTCTTGGATTTCCGCCATTTCTTAGTGTTTTTACTTTGATACTCTATTTCTGATATTTGAAAACTTAGAGGTTCAAGATCCATTTTGGATCACTGACTAATAACGGTTAGCTTGGACTATTTATATATCCTTTGAATCCTTTTTTCGACCCTGTTGTGATATCACCGCAGTGTCCGTTCAGTCTGTACGATCATCTGGGTGTTCCTTTGGAATTATCCCCTTGTACATCTTCGGTCATTCATCGTCATTTGTTCCCAGCTATGGAAACCAAAGGTGACACTCCAGATACCTCTTTGAACCAATTGAAAGTTTCTACTCCACACACTGTTGAAGAGGAAGAACATCAATTCCTCCTAAAGGTTTCCCCTATACAAGGAGCATTCCCATCAATGTGTATCAAGATTTTCCGCCTAATTATGCAACTTTAGCAAAGTTGGTCTTAGGTACACCTAGTGCCTCATCACTTTATCACAACCCTGTTTGGGTGTCTAGCACCATGCCTACTATAGGTCCATTCATTACAAACCCGACCTCCCAACAAGCCGTTACCTCAGTCCCAGTGCAACCCACAATTTCGAACCCCCTTGTCTCATCCGTCCTAGTCACCTATCCGGATCAACCAATGGTCTCGAAGAATGTTACTATCAGTTCTTCAATCCCTCCAGAGAGTGGACAAGCTATGCCACTGCCTAGGTGGTAGAATCTAAGTGTTCCTATGATGTCAGGCACGACCAATGTGATTAGCTCACAGGCTCACATGGTTGGGATGAAACAACCTTCTTCTGGTGTTATCCAAAACCTTGTTTGTCCTGCTTGATCAAGCAATGTCCAGTACTAACAGGTCCAATATCCCATTGGTCTATCTGCGTCAAGCAATTTCCAGTATCATCAGCCTTATGAGGCTTAGGTTCAGTACCAAGCTCCTTATGTTCCATATGGTTCTCAAGGAATGGTCAATCCACCTTGCGTCCTTCAGTCTGGGCAGTACATTTAGCCTGACCCATCCACTTTTCAGGGTGGCTATGGCCATATTTAGTTCAAAATTTTTCCTGGAACTGTTCAAGTACCCTTGCAGTAGCAAGGATAGCCTCTGTAGCCAGAAGGGAAACCTTTCTTGTAGCAAGGGTTGTCCACGCAACAGCAAGGGTATATCATATTGCAGCAAGGACAACTACAACAAGCGCAAGGGTAACCCTCGCAATAGTTGCAACAAACCATGCTGCAGTAAATGAAGTATGCTTCACAAACCTCCTAGCCTATGTCTTTGTAAGGCCAACCTCTACAACCACAGGGACAACCTTTGCAACCACAAGGTCAACCCTTACAACAGTAGAGCCAACTCGAGTAGCAGAAACCCTTATATACATATCAACTGGGTCAACCCTCACAAGGACAAGGCTAGGGTCAAGTCCTACAACAACAATCCCAAAATCCTGATGTCCTAGGGAAACAGGTACATAATCATTTTGTCCAAGGGCAGCAAGTCTAGAATCCCTATGTCTAGGGGAAGCAAGTGCACAATCCTTATTTCCAAGGATAGCAGGTCCAAAATCCTCTTGTTTCGGGGCCAACAGGTTCAAAGCCCATATGTTTAGGGACAATAGGTGCATATCCATATGTCCAAGGTCAACAGGCTCAATAGCCTCTTAACCCATATGTTGCTTATCAGCAACCTATGACTGGACAATTCCAAGGTATTCAAGGTCAAAATTCTCCCTATGGCCAAGGTAACCTATAGTGGGGGCATAATCAAATTCCATATGGCTATAACCCTACACTCTAGGGCCAAAATCCTTATCAATAGGGATGGGCTCCTCCAGTTGGACCTGCTTATCAACCTCCAATGCCTTTCAATACTCAATTTCCATTCTTGGCCACACTAGAGTTTCCAAATGTGTCTCGACTCATGAATGATCTGATTCTTCATTCTCCATACTGGCCTCCGGTTCCGTCCAAGATCCCGACCAATTGTCCTAAGTTTGATCGAAAAGCAAAGAAAGATCCTCAAGCCCATGTGATGACATATCACCTTTGGTGCTCTTCAAATTCCTATGTTGATGATTCTATTCATCTCTATCTTTTCCAATAAACCGTCACAAATGTTGCAGCCAAGTGGTACATCGAGCTTCCTTGAAGTACTTACCATGACTACAACTCTTTAGCCATCGCGTTTCTCACACATTTCCAATTTTCGGTTCGCTGTGGCATCTATTTTCTCACATCGCTTAAGAAAGATATCACAATGCACATCTCCAATAACATCCATGAATGGAGACGTAGACATCGCCTGATCAAATTTAAGATTTCTAATCAGTTTCTCACCGAATGGTTTACCAAGTGATTCATCACTCCAATTGCTCGCAATATAGCTATGGGTGGATGCATTACTGAAGAACAAGCCATTGCTCGTGCCAAGTACTTAGATCTCATTTATTCTCAGTCTGCACTTTGTATGAGTTATTAACCTATGCTCCATGACCATCATCCAATCCAACGGCATCGATGTCACAGGCTACACCTCCTATTGATGGAGTAATTGGTTCAATGTCCCAGACCCCTACCAAATATTCTTCCAAATAGAAGTCAGTCTCGAACACTGCTTCCAATATTTCCTCCCAAAATCCACCTGGCCCTACTAAAACCTCAGAGGTCCATATTTTCCAGTCTACCACAACAAAAAATCCTTGAAAGGTAATAAGAAAGGAAAAGGCAGGGGTAAAGTCGATGCCCCAAAACAAGGTCCTCCTAAGTCATCTACTAGTGATTCTTCACAACTAAAGCCTAATTATCTGTGCCTCATTTGTGAGGAGGATCATTATACTAAGGATTTCCCCCAATGATCCGAAGTTAGTCATTTGCTCAAAGGGACCCCAATTGTCATGAAAGAGCCAATTCCGTCTCAGTAGACTCAAATGATAGACCAACCCCAATCATCTGCTTCCTCAGGATCTCAAGTTTTCATGATGAGTACTCATATTAATGTGCTAGATCAAAATATTATCAAACTCCGCCATTCGACCACCTTCTCAAGGTGTGCTAAGGAAGTCCTTGTATAATCACAACGGTCAAGCTGCTCAACACTATAATATTGTTGAGGATTTGGCTCAAGCGCCATCATATATGTCTGCTCTTTAGGTACTCTAAAGCTATTTGTCTCAGCAGAAATATTTGTTGTCGGCTATTGGGGGCGTTGATCCTACCGATTCCAATTTGATCTGTTTTGATCTAGAAAACCACGTTCCACGCCTACCTCATCAGATTGCCTTTCTCATTCAAGTGATCATCAATGAGAAGACCATCCATAGGACCATCATTGATGAAGGTGCTTCTACCGGCATCATGTTAGTCGCTTGCTAGAAGGAAATTGGTTCTCCTACTTTGAACCAATCCCTAACACTTTGGAAGCTTTCGACTGGCATGATTCATGCCCTTTTGGTGTCTTACCCAACCTTTCCATTACTTTGGAGGGAAAGACAGTACGCGTCGAGGTAGATATTGTTGACATTAATCTCAATTATAATATTCTACTCGGAAAAAGCTGGACCCATGCCATGCATGCTGTTACCTCCTCCCTATTCCATTTGATTCGTTTTCCCATCAAGGGAATATCGTCATAGTCGACCAATCGTCCTTTTTTGCCTCTTCCTCCTCGAATGGAAATGTTCTGTATGTCAAGCACACTGGTGCTCCTTATGAGAGTGTGGTGGCAGGTCTTTTTAAAGATTCTACCTTGATGGGAATTTTTCCACTCCCACCTCCTCATGTTGCCTCTGTCAACATGATCTTGGTCAAATCTGATCCATGGATCATACCTTCACTAGATCTTGCTAATACCTAGGGCGAGGTTATGCCACTTAGTCCTTCTGAAATAAATTACATGGAAATTGTTTCAGCCTCAAGTTTCATATCCTCTGATTTTCCTGTTTTGAATACTTCTCTCAATACATATCCTCAATCCCTGTGGCTTGGTGCTTCAGAATCTCCTGATCCCTTAGCCGATAATTTTCTTGCTAACGAGAGTACCATGGAAGTAATGTCTCTGGAGGAGCCACCATGGAACTATACTCATCATTGTTCCTTGTTCTTGCCTAGTCCGACGATCATGCATATGTGTCTTAAGTTGTTCTCTTCTCCACTGCCTATTGACGTGTCAGTTTATCTTAAGGTGGTCATGATCTTTCAACTAAGGGCACCTTTATCCCTTCATGGATTCATAATTTTTTTCCCCACCCCGTGTTGTTACCGCTTTCCCATCATTGCCATGGGGTTTCCATCTGACTCGTAACCCTCCCTTGCCCAAGGGGCATTGGGGCAACACCTTATATGAGTTCTACTCTAGTATTTGGTTGAATCTATGCTTACTCATCATGTCAACAGTAAAACTCCAGTGGTCATCTATGTTGATGGATTACCAGAGTCTGAGCATGGACTCTCTCCAAAAGTACCATGCTTAAGTTATCTTGCATGGTCACTTATGTACATAGTGTGTCATTCATTTTTGTGCAGTGTGGTTTGGTGTGTTAGTTTTCAAAAAGCTTTCCTATTTACTATGATTTCCTTACTTTGCAGATGTTTGTGACTCCTCACATTGGGTTTGCTAATGGTGCTTGTCGTAGTACTCAGAATCTATCCTTAGTGGTAGGGGCCATTTATGAACCTCATGGTGAGTTGATTGATCTTCAAGTTATTTGTTTAGGTCACACAACTAATAACATTGTTGAATAAAACGCAGTCAACGAATTGTTGTTAGAAGCCATTGCTCTTGACATTCGGGAGTTGGTTGTCGACCTGGATTCACAGCTTGTTTTCCTTCAACTCAACAGGAAATACTCCATTAGGAACCCTCATATATTGAGAATGTATCTACGTATTCGTCCACTGGAAAGGAATTTTGATTACATTACATATCATGATATTCCTAGACGCATGAATACATTGACAAATGCATTAGCTAATTATGTGTTGGATAGACATTTATGAAACATGTGAAAAGCCAAAACAAATAATTTGTACCAAAGTAAGAAATAACACATATATTTATTATACATCATATATATATATTATATATATACTTTATATATATATATATTATATTAAATATATATATATATATTTATTATATATAATTATATATATATATTATTATTATATATATATATCTATATGGTGATATTTTGTATACATAAAAACCCCAAAAAATAACATATGTGTTCAAATAGCATCAACGGCTCACAGGCGTCATATATCTGTGGCATACAGGCCTCAAAAATGTAAAATGTTGGACCTAGGAACTAATCAGCATGGTGATCATGGTAGCATGAAACTGCTCGTGCGACATGAGTCAACAATCGACAGACCTGATCTAATACTCCCACCATATGCCTCTGGTACTGGCGCGGGATGTCTCCCACCTGGGCATACTTTGGGATACCACGAGTCAACCCCTCAAGGTTCCTCACGATCTCCTCCTCATTTTCACTCCCCTCTTGATAAGCAGTGAAATCAAACTAGTGAGCGATGCACCTGGCTCTTAGGGACATCCCGACAGGGTGCTGTAGTCCAACATCTGCATTGATAAAACAAAATGTTATAAATGCATATATATCAAAAAAAATTAAAAAGTCACAAAACTAAAAATTGATTTTTTACCTTCATCATCAAAATCCTCCCCCTCGATAGTGGCATGTCCAGATCTCCTTGGAAGTTGGTACCCTTGCATGGCCAATCCTCCACTATGATCAATTTTCATCGTAGCCATGAAACGAAGGTGGGCCTATAGGACATATGCTAGCCCCTATTGATGCTAGGCATCAAATGACTCCAACAGGCCATCTGTGGGTCTCATGGCATCGGCGAATCTACCTCAATCAGCTCATACTAGAACAACGACGCATATTCCAATAAAAAGGTCACTAGTATAGATCCGAAGCAAAATTGCTTCAGATTCCCTGCCTTAGCTTTTGTCAGATGGCATTTTATGTTGATCTTCTTTGCTTCTGCCCAATTGAAGATCGTTGGTGATGTACAGTCAATATCATATAGAAATTTGAACTTGTTAGTCTTGTGCACTACTTGGGAACCCGCCACTCTATTGATAGTCAACAAGAGCACTCTCATTGTCAGATCTCACACAGTGGCAATTTCAATCTTCTTGATCTTGGATTTGAGGGCTTCAGGGCAATGTTCAACAAGTATCGTGGATATTCTTACCCAAATCAGTCGTGACCCATATAAGTTGACTGGTTCCCCTCTCCGGGACAGTCCTATGATGAAATATATGTATGAAGTTTCTAACTCTAGCTCTCGATCACCAATGATGAATATTTCCCAATTTATGTCCCAAATACTAATCAGGTATTGAAGTAGCTCAGGTTGAGCCCGCATCCCTGGTGTGAGAAAAAACTTGAGGTGCCCATAGTTCCTTAAATCATTTAGTCAAATTGGATCATTCAATGCCTGTGTGTCCACGTCTTTGTGCTCATGTTCTTTCCATTCTACCATTTTCGACGACTCTTTCTTGCAAAAACCATATATTCAAGTCAATAATCACTTTTTGCAAGTGAAATTTGGATTCAAACGGTGGTTTTGAGAGGAAAATGGCTTTTATCCTTATTCACAGCATCGGTGCACCTGTTTTAAAAACAATTGCACTGATGGCATGGTTGGGCATTTTAATTACCCTCGGCCGCCACGATTCCGTGCCTAGAACTTGCACCGACCGAGGGTGAATTTTTTTTGCCAAAACCTCCTTTAGAAATCCAAAAAATGGATCAAAAAAGGAATAAACAATATGAAAATGGAGCTTAGGGACTTGGCTCTTACCTGCAACTGTAGCCTCAATGAATCACCTCCCAAATCTCCTGTGATCTGCTCCAGAAAAATTAGGGAAAAAGTGGGTGAAAAGTTTTTCACAAGGTAAAATGGTAAATGGTAAAAAAATTACTTTTCCCTCCTTTTATTAGGGTATTTTAAGTATTTTGACCTATTTTTCCTCAAGAATTTGATAATTCACTTTACCTTTTTGCACAACAAGTGATGGATGTTCAACGATGATGTCAAGTCACGTTTCAACTCTTATATCGACTCATAAAAATCAAATGAAAAGATTGTCGAGTATTTTTCCCTTTTGACTCGTAAAAGAGAATAAAATGGGGGGTCTGCTTTCAAGATCTTTTCCGACCCTTTAAACACGAAAAGATAGCCGAGACCTTGTCGTTACAAACTCATTAACGGATGTGAAATGTTTTCTGCCTAGTATAGGTTTACCCTTTTTTCGGGCTGGGATGCATTATTTACGAAAAAGGTACTCCTTGACTGAAATTGTCAAGCGATTCTCTCAAGTATATTTTTCTACCTTTTTGGGCTCGAGAGACACAAATGTATGAAAAGGGACCATGTGGAGTTTTCTTTCCCATGTCTTTATCAAACTCTCTAAACATGAAAAAGATACCGAGTTACACCTTTGTTGGACTCGTTAAAATATTAAACGACATCGGATTCGTCACTATGATGAACATGAGCTTCTCCTTCTTAGGGCTTGTTAAACTTACTAAGTCGGATTCGTCTGAAGGATGAACTTACAGTGCAACCATATGCTATCCCCATTAAGATTGCAGTTAAAAATAATTGGTCTTCCTGCCAGGAATAGCAGGGGGAAATTTCGAAATCTAATTAGTTGTGTTGGCAGTTCACTCTTGAACATGACACTTTCTGCTTCGTGTCAAAATGGGATATCTTCCCTTTTAGCATTGACCTTCCTGGGTTGGTCTGTTCATTTTTTCCTTCCATTTGATCTCTACCACGTCACCATGACCACCAATCATATGGATCCAAAAGCTGCCATACCCCTAATTCTCTGTATCATCGAAAATCATTTTGCATCCCTTTGTATCGTGTCAATGATGTGGGATTCATTATGGCCCTCCTTCGACATAGTCACTTCCTGTCGACTTCAGCTCATTATCCAGGAAGTTGACCAAGAGACTCCCTTCTGGTACCTTCAAGCTTGCATGCCCTAATGGCAAGTTCTTTCCTTACAACAACAAGTTCACATCATTGGATTTCGATCAGGTGATTTCATGGGTGTTTGACTTTAGTTCCTTTATTCACATTCCATGAATTGTGTTGATAGTACCTTGAGGACCATTTTCATTACTGGTGGTTCTCTCGCACTTGTTAACATTTTACATCATCGGTTGGTAATCAAGCGATTTTCTAGCATGTTCGATGTCAACACATCTATTCATATGTTAGGATTTTTACTTTGATCGGTTCGTGTTGGAGCGCAAGACCCTGGCTCAGATTGCAAGAGTCTAGGTTGCAAGGCAGTGTGACATGATTATGTTGATATACATGTCTCTCTTAGATGGATGGCTATGACCATACCTTGGTTTCGATATGATCCTCTTTATCAGATGGTTGTGCCCATGCCTGGATAAATTTACATGATCATTCTTTGGATGGTTGTGTCCATACCACGATTCATGTATCATTTGACAAATTTTTTAGTTATGTATATGTATTTGTACTTGCTTGCAGGTTTTCCGACGACATACTCTGGTTCCCCACACTAATTCATAAATCATTTCACCCCTCACTCTAGTTCAAGCTTCACGCTTTAGGGGGCATATATTACACATCATTTTGTCATTGCCCTTGTACTCCCCATTCCATGATCCTGGAGGACCTCTAAAGTGAACCCTACATGCTTCCCCTTCATGAAGAAACTCCCATTATCTCCCTCTTCATTAGCAGAACAATTCCCTTTTTCACCATTTCCCAAAAATCTTATGTTTTTCCCAGTTTAAAAGAC
>APFE030290040.1:2464-12899 GCA_000404065.3 Pinus taeda
TATAGGATATTGCAATGTAGAAGTTTGAGTATTTGGCTGATTCTGTGCCATGGGATCGAATATGTGCCAATAACCTTCTGGAATTTCTAGGAGGGTGTTCCTAGGTTGAGAAGGGACGGCCTTGGTAGGGGCTGTTTTAATGACACTTCCCTTATCTAGGATTTCTATCTGAAGGAATGGGGTGCCTTCAATATTAACTCTAGCTGCGCTCCCCTTATCTGGGCTGTTTAACAGCTGGATTATCCTAGAAGGAGACCTTGGTTCCTCTATTTCCCCTGTTTCCCCTTCTCCTTCACAAAAGTTGCTTAAGTTCCCTTCCTGCAGCCGTTTTGACACAGAATTTTCAATTTCTTGATAGTCCTATTCATCAGTCTGGCTATGTACCTCAGCGAAGGCTCCAAATGGTGATGCTGTAGCCTGAAGGGAACTAGTAGGCTGCTTAGAATTAATCTTTCTGATGCCTACTGATGGCTGAGATTCAATTTTCTTGTAGATTTCGTCTATAAAGGTTGTTTGGCCAAGGGTCACCGGTCCTTTGGCTTTTTCAGGTTTGGTTGGGGGTTTGATATTCTTTTCTAGCTTTTTCTGCTTAGTCATGCACTCTAAAAACTACTAAATCCTATCAACCAGCAATTCTGCTAAGAGAGCAGACGGTGAAGCAGGGCTTTTACATGCTCCGTACGCAGGTTCTTACCTTCTATTTTTAAAATCCAACTCCCCCCTAGCAGATTTGCGCACTACTCTGTAAAGGGCAAATGGCTATTACTCCTCCCTGGCAACGGCGCCAAAATGTAGAGCTATAACTAGGGTCTCTCACACCTCTAATTATCCCACATTAATAAGTCAATCCGGGAACATTTTGTTATTGCAAGGAGTAGCTCAATCCGAGGCTATTTGTTCGAGTAATGCTTAGTAGTATAGTGTTCTAATGATTCGAAAGGAAACAGATGCTAAGATGTAACTAAACTAACCCAAAAGATAGAATCACACAAGGCAGTTGATTAGTCAAGGGTACGGAAGCAATAACCCATCCCTTTAGAAACTGATGAAGAAAGGAAATTAGAGCATGGACTTATAGGTCTGGGAGCTAAGAAGCGTCTTGCTGAGGCTCACTACAGCCTTAGGCCTTCTTTCACACCAAAAACAACAAAGGCAGGTAAATAAAATGGCAGAAAGTAAAATGGAACAGCAGTCTAGAAATGGAACAGCAATAAATGGAATAGCAGTAAAATGGAACAACAGTAATCAAATGGAACAGCAGTAATAAAATGGAACCGCAGTAATAAAATGGAACAACACTAATCAAATGGAACATCAATCCTCAATGAATTATGGAACAGCAATCCTCATCCGTATGTACATGTTCTATACAGCAGTAATAAAATGGAATAGCAATCCTCAATGAATTATGGAACAGCAATCCTCATCCGTATGTACATGTTCTATATTACTATAGCAATCTGAGAATAATGAATGATATGACTATGTTTCTGAACAAAGTAATATTGCTTTCAAGTCTCACAAATACTATTTCACATGGATCTAATAACAATAACATTCATACCAACATTCTGTTACAGAGGTAGCCGAAAGATGCAATTCAAATAGATCCAATTGTACAGTGCAGAGACATGAGATAAAGGAATAATTCAGATATCAATTATAGTGGAGCATAGTATATCACATAAAAGATGTATCAGATTACTTAAATAACAGAGATAAACAAACCACACACAAATCACCGTATAATAATACAAAAGCAAGTGTCCTTCGGAGCCAGGCCCTTAGCTACCAATGGTACACTGCCTTAAGTTACTCCAGATGCAGAGATGAAATGAACACCAAGTCTTCTATATTAATCGCATCAACAAAAGTATAACAAAGTCAGGTCTCAGCGAGACTCAATGATAACAGTTTGTTCTGAAACTTAGAATCATAAAAGCAGTCGTCCCTCTTGCTCAATGGCATGGTGCCTTTATATAACAGAAATGACGAAGGTATCTAGATAATCAAAAGATAAGTTAAAGCAGCGATCCCTCAAGATCAAAGATCCTGAGGGATTCGCTAATCGTTCAATTCTTCTCTTTTCCTTCTTGCGTTCTCTGACTCGGTATCCTGCATTCTTTCCCTGGGCTATTCGGCTCTAATTTTGCTTGATCTTGTCTACATCTGGTTCCCTGCTGGAGGGACAGCAGTTATTTCCCCTTTGCTTCTTGCTTTTGATCGACAATCCCTTGTTTCCACGTCTTCCTGCATAGAAAACGTCAATTATTAGCACTTGAGCTTCCTTTGTCTATTTTCGCACATTTTATCAAAATCCTTTATCTTCTTTGAACTCATAATGCAGAAAAGGTTAGAATTATTATTGAAAAACCACTAGATTACTTGTCAAAAGCATACCTTCCAAGTGCTCCACAACCACCCCTCTCAGTATTATTTCCAACAATTTTGTATTGAAATTTAAATACTATCACATATGATCAGTTCTAGTCCAGAATTTGAAGTTTGTAGCATAAATTAATTAACAAGATTCAATGGTTTGAGACTCACAAACTTATTCCACTATTGGGAATATAATTTGAAGTTATAAGCATCTTTGGGAACATAGGAGTCTCTGAAGCAACACAACTTTGATGAATATCATTGTTATTATAGACTATTCATATATCATACATCTTCAACAGACTAGGTAAGGGATCTTCAGATCTGTCTACAATAAGTTGAAAGCAACATGTACTTAAGTTTTCTACCTTTTTAGTCTTGAGGTACAAATTTGTTCAATTTCATGGTCACTTCTTTTAATGAAGCTTTCTATACAATAGTTTTGGTTGTTGTGTCATATCATTTTGTAGTAGTTGAAGAAGTTCAATTTTCATTGTCATTCAATAGTAGTTTTTGAAGTCAGGGTTTCATTTTTTTATCAAGCAACAAGGGTTTCAGTTTTTATGACACACTAGCATCAATGAAGTCCATTATGTTTTAATAGTAAGAGTTTTATTGTTAAGAAATTGACAGTGCATAAGAAGAATCTTGAATTGTGAACCCGTGCTAAGGTTTCTCATACACAACAGAGTACATGACTAAACATGTATTTGATGAATGTTGAAAATGACAGGAGGTTCTAGGGTTTCAAAGTATCGTTAACAGAAAATACGTGCCAATATTTTTTGAGCTTCAAATATGAGTATTAAACAAGGTTTATGGTAAAATATTTGACATCTTTTTGAACCATGGTTTTTGAATGACAATACTTGATTGTGTTAGCACTTAGGGTTTTAGTTGTGATAGAAGTAGAGTTTTTAGTTGATATATGTGGAGTGATTGGATTTTCTACTGATATTAGGTAGAGATGAGTAGTGAAGCTACTAGGGCTTGACAATGACATACATACTGAGTAAAAGTAGCAGTGATTGTATTATGGTTCCTTTATTAAGAACAAGTGGATCCAGTCTGAAAAGTGTGAGATGTGGTTTGTCAGCTGATTAGGGTGGCAGGGTGGTGCTAAGGTAGGTTAGAGCCTACACAGGGCATTGGAGCATCCTTCTTGTTGCAGGTAATAAACGGGGTGTTGGAGAAACCTTCATATTAGAGCTTGTAAACTAGGTCGTTGAAGCATCCTTCTAGTTGCAGTTGGTAAATAAGATGATGGAGTGAGCTACGGGTTGGAGCTTGTTAATCATGGGGTTCAAGCCTCCCTTTGTTGGAGCTGAAAATATTTATGTACATTTTATTGAAGAAAAATATTAATAATTTTTCAATGGTTTTTGTCCCGAAGCAGTGTCCGCCTAAAAATTTGTTGTCTAATGTGTTGATATTTGTGCATTTTTGAACGAAATTGATTAATATTCATGTGATGAATATTTATTCTATCTGATGATAGTGATAACTTATGCTCCATGAAGTTAAAATTTAACTAATTGAAAGAAATAATGATCAATCCCCCTCTCAGTATTTCCAACAATTGGTATAATAGCCAGTTCCTTTAGTAGCAGCTCAACAGCTGGAAGGCAAATCTCAAAATCAAAATATGGGAAAATCAAAGAAGCAATTGGAAAAGCATTCAAAGGAATCAGAGAAAGTTCCAGGTATTGAAATAGTTTTAGATTTTATTACTGATGATGAAGAGGAACAAGTTGGTCCAATTCCTATGTTCAGTGAATTAGGTTTTGTATTTTGAAATGGCAGAATGGAAGCTTATTTGCAAGCTTATGGATATGATTTATGTAAATTTGTTGTTTCTAGAAACACATCTACTAACAAATGTAGAAGGTAAAATATGAAATCCATGAATTTCATTCTTAGTGCTCTACTAGACACCTTAAAATCGAAAGTTGATCAATGCTCATTAGTCAGAAGTCTTTGTAAGAAACTTCATGATCTCTACTTAGAGAAGCATGTTGGTCAAGATGATGGTGAATATCATTATGAAGTAAAGGAATGTGAAAATGAAGAAGAGGAAAATGGTGTAGCTGACATGGAATAAAAAAAATTCATCCCCTTATGAAACCATAGCAAAGCAAGAAATTGAAATAAGGCTCTCAAAGAAGAATTTTCTCTCTTACAACTCCAGGTGCAGGAAACAGAAAGGAAATTAGGAGAATTTATTCAAAGGAATGATGTAGAAATCAATCAAGAGAAAAAGGAACTTGACCAACTCTTATTGAAATCAATAGGCTCAAGGAATGGAAAAAGGAACATTTTCATTACATTGAAAATAAGGTTCATATCATCAATGAGAACAATCAAGAAATATCTCAGTTAAAGATGAAGGAAAAAGAAGCAGGTAAAGCTCCATGTTATGAAGGCACAAGCTCCAAGTCCCAATAGAGAAATATTGATGAGAATACTGATAGTAGGATCCCTCAAAATCCAAGTCTAAATGAAGTACAAAAGAAGGATAAAAATTTTGCACCTCCAAGAATAAATCAACAAAAGGTTGCACCTCATCATAAGAAGTATGATTTTGTTATGAAACCAGCTCAAGAAAAGATATAAAATATAGATCAATGCTTTAGAATTCAGCCTCTTCGAGGGGGCAACCTCCTTTACATTACATAAATGAACAATTCTTCGATGATTCAAATGAAAAGACCTCCTCTCTATATATAGGAGTCTAAGTGGTCATAACATAATCAGAGCCTACATACCAATAATAATGTAAGGGCACAATAATAACAATAGTGGGCTTCTATGGGGCACAATAGTAACAATATGGGCACTACATGGGTACATCAATATAATAAGTGGGTTGTACTAATAACAATAAGGGGTTACACTAGTAGTATAGGGGCCTAACACAAAATTACGGGAAGAATCTAGACACTTTGTAATTTGCAAATTATGATGATACTCATGCAAAACAAGACTTGTTTCTAATTGAAAATGTTGTAATAAATGAGAACGAATCGCTGAAAAGCTATATTCAAATACACCCAGTCGATATCACGTTCAGGAAATTCAAAACAAAGATGCAAAAAACTAAAAGCAAATCCCTCTAAAGATTCCCTAGGTTTCATCCTAAGTTCATTTATCCTCTTCAACACATCTTGAAAATTGTACCTATCAAATGCTTGTTGGAGCTTATTAACGAGTTTCTCGAATAATTGAATGGACACCACTGGAAACGTATGGCACCATTACTTGCCGCAACCTTCAAGGGTGAGGGAGAAAAATGCACAAGAAAACTTTCATCGTTGATCTCAAAAGATTCAAAAAACTCTAGGAAGTCAGAAATGTGCTCAATTAAAGGTGTTCCATCCTCACCATCAAACTTTAATTGAGACAAGTGATGGATCTACTCCTGGGGGATGGAAAATTAGAAAATAGACAAACCAGATAAACACACTGGGAGCAAGATTTTGGTCGGAGCCATTAACAAATATGAGACTAAACTGCAAGCTCTAAGGGCTCAGCTTGTAATCTGGCCCTCCTTCTAATGCCAATTTGTTGATGGAACAAAATGTACTATGAATGTCCAAGGGGTCTCCCCAGTGTAAAGTCCCAATTAGACTTCACACCATTTGGAATAGGAGCCCCATCCGATATGTGGGCCCGACTGCCACCATGATTGTTTTTTGCTCTTGGTAATCAAAAGATAAGGTGCCAGAGTGGGAGAAACAATGAAGTGCTTGGGCAACGAAACAAAATCAGACCAAGATTGACAAATTGCAGAAAGAGGTTTAAACAAGTCACAATAGCAATAAGAAGAGATAAAAGATGAGGGTGATTAGTGAGCTAAAAATCCCATCGCACATAATAAATAGGAACATGCCGAAGGTCAATAGTGAAGTAGTTCATAGTAGGTCACCGACATGGAAAGGAACAAGTAAACACAGATTCTAAAGCAAAACATACATGCAACCACTATGTATCAGTACATAACATCTCGCCTACATGAAAGCACACATAAAAATGTGGTGAGGTACCAAACAACTAATACAACCACCATGATTAAGTATGTGAATCAGTGAAAAAGGTAAAAGAAAATATCTTATTAAAATTGTTGCAACTTTAAATACATATCATGCAACTGGTCAATACCTAGTAGTGGAACATGAACTGTTCGTACCATCGTCTGATGTCAAAACCCTGGCATTACTGCAAACCCACTCTCCTAGCTACCAAGAGCTAAGTGGCCTTATCTCTCAAGCATCAATCAACTCTCTCTCTTGGCCTCAACTCAAGTGCTCAAGTCCTTTTTAAGCGAAGGATGAGGGAACATTTATAGAGGTTAGGTGGCCTTTCACCTACCATGACCTTTGGCCTTCCCTCATTCCCTTTCAGCTACCTTCATGCCTCTTAAGGTTCCTCACTACTCTCTCATGCCTACTTCCTAGTACATTCTTAATTTCTCTCAAATTAACTACTGGCATCATAGGAGAACATTTAAATTATGTTAAAAAGAAGAAGAAGGTGTAGAGGGTTCTTGTAGACCCTAGAATTCTTATCACCAAGGCGGTTGCTAAAGTACAAGACCAAAGTGTGTGGTTCCTTGGCTGCACAGAATGCCATTACGGTTTTCATCGTGTCTCGATCAACCATGTTGAGCCCACTTATTTACTGGTCAGACATCCTAGTTGTAGGTCTTCCCATATGTAACCCTAGATCTCTCCTCATAGGTTGGAGTCCTCGCCCTCCTGTATCCTGTAAGATAGTAACAATAGTTAAACATGATGATAATTGCAATACCACACCATAAATGTAACAAGAGATAAATAAATAACAATAATCATGAAAAACCGAAACCAATTTTGGACCACTGGATAGTCCTATCTTGTGCTATGGTAGTGTCAGAGCGGGTGGATTTGCAAGGTCTTCATATTGTTCTTCATGGGTTAAAATCATAGTGAATCCGAGCCTTAACCTCTTCTTTGCTTTCATGAATCAAATTTATACAATAGGATCTTTGGGAAAAGGTGTGAGGAGCGTGTGGTTAGCCGTTGCGTTTCAATGCTTTATGTACCCTCATTTGTTGTATAATAGAAAAGGTCCATTATGCTCATTTCACTACATATATCTAGGTTTGGGACTAGTAGAAAATTTGGAAAGACCTATGTTCATCGGGCACTTACCCCCTTCCTTTAAGCTCTCAGGCATATTTTCTCAAATAGAAATCACCAAATTCCTTGAGTTTCACCCTTGGGTGAGAACTATGCCTAATATATAGGTAGGATGGCCAATCTACATTTGTGCTTAAAGTTCCTATAGATTCCTTTCTGATTCTTGAGTGTGGAACATCATCTGGTAGGAGAAGACATGTTTTATATGAGAGGCATTTGCTTCTCTTTTCTTAACCAACCATCAACCCTAAGAACCTGATCTTTACATTTAATTTTAGTTTTCACTTATAATCGGGTATGCGTTTTTTGATATAGCTTGACAAGCCATTTTGGGTCCAATTATTGAACGACCATTCACTTAGTTTATTTATAACAGTGTAGAGTTGCACTTCTGGGAATGATTTGTGATTTTTCCAAAGTCGCATAGTTGCACCGCTAGTATGTTGCATCTCTGGCTGCTTTCAATGAGGCATAAAACACAAATTTGCGACCTCTGTGGGAGCCCACCTTATTAAGGTCGCATAGATGTAGCTGCTGGCTAGTCACACTTCTGGGAGTGATTTGTGATTTTCCCAAAGTCGCATAGTCGCACCACTAGTAAGCTGCATCTTTGGTTGCTTTCGCTAAGGCACAAAACATGACTTCGCGACCTCTTTGGACGGTCGACTTACCGAAGGTTGCATATCGCAGATGCTAACTAGTCACACTTTTGGGAAGCTCGCCTGAGGGATTGTAACATGACCTAACGACTTAGATGAAAGTGTGACCCCTCTAGAGATCGCCGTTGGCATTATGATACAGATGTTGTACTTGATGGCAACACCCTCAAGTGGCAAATTCACTGATCAGGCTCTCAAAATGTTGGAAATTAAGAAGTGCGCAGGAGAATACTTCAAAAGGTGCGGACCCACAGGTTCACCATGCAGGAGGTGCGGTCATACTCGTAGGTTACCTGTTCAGAAGGTGCAGACCCCAGTGCACACACTTCAAGGCTGTGAAGCGCGCTCACATGGGGTGTCTTATGTTTGGCTCGTGGGATTTAGCCTGCCTTTTTTAGATGCTATGGTTTTGGCCCATGGTATAGGATCTATTTTAGCCCCGGTTTGGATCCCTTGTATTTGTTATTGATCATTTTGTCCCATGGTGTGAATAAGGGCTTGTTTATAAATAAGGAAGGAGATCACTTGGTTTAAGTATCTTTTGAGAAATTGAATATCTTAAGATCTGAAATATTGGGTTATTGTTTCAAAAGCTTGATCTATATAAAAGTGAAGTTGAAAGCAAATCTATGAAGGGTGATCTCTCGAGCGCATGATCAGATCTGAGAATCTAACTATCGGTGGCACACTGGGGGACTGCCATTTCGGCCCTAATCAGAGGTACGCAGGTGATTGACGGTGCAAGTGCGTGGGTACGCAGAGAATAAGAAGGAGAAGTGCGTGGGTACACAGAAAAGAAGAAGGAGAAGTGCGTGGGTACGCAGAGCAGAAGAAGGCGTAGTGCATGGGTAAGCAGCGCGACAGAGGTTCAAGTGAGTAGGCACAAGGAAAATACGTAGCGTTTCAGAAGTCACAGGTGCGTAGGTACGCAGCACGATAGCATCTATAGGTGCGTGGCTATAGTAGCAATACGCGGCGCGATAGTAGCTGTGGGTGCATGCCTACTGTGATAGTACGCAACGTGATTAAAGAGACAGTGTGTGGGTACGCGGTGTGGCAGAAGGGTATCTGCGGGTATACGCAGGGGAGAAGAAGGTGAAGTGCGTACGCACGCAGACCAAAGAAAGAAAAACTAAGTACCTGTCTTAAGTCATTTTGTTGGCTGAATTTTTCTGTTGATAAGTTTGAAAATTTATGAAAAGTGGTCCTTGAAAGAAAAGAAGGAGCGGGTTGTTGCTCCCTTCCAGGAGAGACTGGAAAACGAGAGAGAGTTGTAGCTCACTGCAGGTTGCAGCCTGCGTACTAGTAAAGGATTGCACCAGTACAAAACATTTGTAAAAGAAGTTTCTAATTTGAAAGAAGATAGAGACATATTGTAGCAGGTTGTTTTCACCCACATTGGGTTTCCACCTTACATCTAGTGTTCTTTGGTGTGACTATCTGATTCACCCCTCCTCTCAGTATTATTTCCAACAATTGGTATCAGAGCAGGTCCTTCTGAAGGAGCTTGATCTCTTGAAGGAAGATCCATCATCATGAAACTATGAGAGGGAAGCATCAATCAGGCCACCGATTTTTGATGGGACAAACTTCGTATATTGGAAGGTAAGAGTTATTACCTATCTTCAATCTTTGGGTACTGAAGTTTGGGATATCATAGAAACAGGGTATACTTTTCCATCAGCTACTCCTACAGATCCAACAGAGAAAAAGAAATATGAAACAAATGCAAAGGCAGTCAATACTCTTCTAGGATGCCTATATCAATCAGAATTTGTGAAAGTTATGCAATATAAATCCGCAAAAGAAATATGGGACAAGATCGTTCTGAGCTATGAAGGAGATGATCAGGTAAAATGTGCAAAACTTCAAACCCTCAGGATTCAGTATGAAAATATCAAGATGTATAATGATGAAAGTGTGGCTAACTATTTTCTCCATGTAGATGAGATTGTTAATTGTATGAAAAATTTGGGTGAAGAAATAAAAGAAGTTGTTGTGGTTGAAAAAGTTCTAAGATTTTTGTCACCTAGGTTTGAATCTAAAGTTTCTGCTATAGAAGAAAAGGAAAATCTCCAACATCTTAAAATGTCACAACTGCATGGAATTCTAACTGCTTATGAAATGAGGAAGGGAGGTCCATCTGACAGGAGAGAAGCTGCCTTCAAGGCTTCAGGAAAAGGAGAGTACTATGAATCAGGAGAAGAAGAAGAATCA
>APFE030290040.1:21082-32587 GCA_000404065.3 Pinus taeda
AATCCAAAGGAAACTCATCTTCAAGCAGTGAAGAGAATTTTCAAATATCTTCAAGGAACTCAAAATTATGGCTTATGGTATCCTAGAGATACAGATCTCACACTTTATGCTTATACAAATGCAGATTGGGCCGGAAGCGTGGATGACAGGAAGAGCACAAGTGGTGGTGCATTCTTTATGGGTTCTAGATTAGTATCTTTGTTCAGAAAGAAACAGAGTTTGATTTCCTTGTCTGCAGTTGAAGCGGAATATGTTGCTGCTGCATCTTGCTGCACTCAACTTCTTTGGATGATGCAGACCCTGCAGAATTTTTGAATCACTTGTACACCACCTATCTCCATCCTATGTGATAATACAAGTGCAATCAGCATTTCAAAGAACCCTGTCATGCATTCAAAGACCAAGCACATACTGATCAAGTATCATTTTCTCCGGGAACAAGTGCTTGAACAAAAGGTCAAGTTGGAGTATGTTCCTTCTAAGGAACAAGTTGCTGATATACTCACCAAACCACTGCCCAGGGAGAATTTTGAATACCTCAGGCAAAAGATGGGGGTTGTTGATGCATCATCTTGTTGTTGAATATCATCTGCTGGTTGTATGCGAGGTCTATACATGGTATACGCGTACATTTGTTGGTTTATAGATTGGTTGCAGATCGATGGCACAGGTGCAGGGGGAGCACATATAATGCATTATTGGAATTATGGGAGCATAGAAGGAGAACATGGCTACAATATGTCTCTATCTCTTTCATGGTCGTTTATGGTGGATTATGGTTCTTCTTTGCAGATCTGGTTCATATTCAGGGGGAGCATGTTCTTAGGGGGAGCATAACCCTTTGCCCTTCATGTCAAAGGGGGAGAATGATGTTGAAGACTTTGAGGTTACCATCAAGTCCAAAGGGGGAGATTGTTGGCATTATGATACAGATGTTGTACTTGATGGCAACACCCTCAAGTGGCAAATGCACTGATCAGGCTCTCAAAATGTTGGAAATTAAGAAGTACGCAGGAGAATAGTTCAAAAGGTGCAGACCCGCAGGTTCACCATGCAGGAGGTGCGGTCATACTCGTAGGTTACCTGTTCAGAAGGTGCGGACCCCAATGCACACACTTCAAGGCTGTGAAGTGTGCTCACATGGGGTGTCCTATGTTTGGCTCGTGGTATTTAGCCCGCCTTTTTCAGATGCTATGGTTTTGGCCCGTGGTATAGGATCTATTTTAGCCCCGCTTTGGATCCCTTGTATTTGTTATTGATGGTTTTGTCCCATGGTGTGAATAAGGGCTTGTCTATAAATAAGGAAGGAGATCACTAGGTTTAAGTATCTTTTGAAAAATTGAATATCTTAAGATCTGAAATATTGGGTTATTGTTTCAAAAGCTTGATCTATATAAAAGTGAAGTTGAAAGCAAATCTATGAAGGGTGATCTCTCGAGCACATGATCAGATCTGAGCATCTGACTATCGGTGGCACACTGGGGGACTGCCATTTCAGCCCTAATCAGAGGTACGCAGGTGATTAATGGTGCAAGTGCATGGGTACGCAGAGAAGAAGAAGGAGAAGTGCGTGGGTACGCAGAGCAGAAGAAGGCGCAGTGCGTGGGTACGCAGTGCGACAGAGGTTCAGGTGCGTAGGCACAAGGAAAGTATGCGGCGTTTCAGAAGCCGCAAGTGCGTAGGTACGCAGTGCGATAGCATCTGTAGGTGTGTGGCTACAGAAGCAGTACGTGGCGCGATAGTAGCTCTGGGTGCATGCCTACTGTGACAGTACGCAGCGTGGTTAAAGAGACAGTGCGTGGGTACGCGGTGCGACAGAAGGGTATCTGCGGGTATACGTAGGGGAGAAGAAGGTGAAGTGTGTACGCATGCAGACCAGAGAAAGAAAAACTGCATATCTGTCTTAAGACCTTTTGTTGGCAGAGTTTTTCTATTGATAAGTTTGAAAATTTATGAAAAGTGGTCCTTGAAAGAAAAGAAGTAGGGGGTTGTTGCTCCCTTCCAGGAGAGACTGGAAAATGAGAGAGAGTTGTAGCTCACTGCAGGTTGCAACCTGCATATTGGTAAAGGACTGCACTAGTACAAAACATTTGTAAAATAAGTTTCTAATTTTAAAGAAGATAGAGACATATTGCAACAGGTGGTTTTCCCCACGTTGGGTTTCCACCTTACATCTGGTGTTCTTTGGTGTGACTATCTGTTTTCTTTGTTCATGCTCATTATTTTATGGTACTGACATGCAAAAATAATTGAAGGTGTAAATAAGGAAGATTTATTAAAGAAATTGATAATACTGATTCACCCCCCCTCTCAGTATTATTTCCAGCAATCGCCAGGTCACGATGCAGAACAGGTCACATCTCCTGGGCAACCGCCTGAGATCTTCAAGTCTGACTTGTCGACCATTTGTCACATAGTAGCATTTTGAGTGAGGTCATACTTTTGGTTTCTTTCCTGAGGACGTGAACTCTGACTTAGTGACTAGTGAGAGAAAACACTCCACTTCTGAGTTTGGTCCAATGTTCCTAATCCAAAAAATAGTCTAAGATGGGGTGCGTGATTCCAACCTCGTGCATCCAAGATCCTGCCAACAAATTTAAGAATGATGAAACAATGTTGAAACTTTTCTTCTTGCTCCCTCATGGATCTCACATCCAGTGATCTCCTTTTTCTGAGTGATTTGGCGTGGTTCTATGGGCACAGGAAACTACTCATGTGAGTGATTTTATTTGTTGGCTTGTGTTATATTCTTTCCACGACTAACCTACGTAGTGAACCCAGGGGTTAGAGGGGGGCGGGTAGCCCCCCTCTACGGGGTCCGGGGCAGCGGCCTGGGGAAATTTTTTTTGGACCCTATATTAGGTTGGGCGAACCTACCTATGGTTTTCGATCCATGGTTTTGGACACGATGGTTTTCGTTCCATGGTATTGGATGCTTCGGCATGTATAAATATGTACTGTAACATTGAAAGGAATATAATGAAAAATCAAGCTGGTAGTCCTGGTTTTGGATCCAGTGGGAAATCTCTGTGTATATGTATTTTATGTGTTATGCTTTTGCATTTTTATTTTTCCCGTGATTTACAATTCGTATGCAGGTAATTTATGTAAGGGGTTAAAACCTAAATTTGGTATCAGAGTTGTTTTGGCTTCAAGGGGATGTCTTTGTTGCTGAGGGGTTTCGCTCAGGCCTATGGTAGACCCTGTTCAATGGGAGATCTGCGTGATCAATTCTGGTGGTGAAAGAAGATGGCGAGCAATGGAAAGATAGAGATTGAGAAGTTCAATGGTTAAAGTTTTGAGTTGTGGAAACTCGGGATGGAGGATCTGTTGGTGGATAAAGATGAGTGGATCGCAGTAGATCCGTGTACTAAACCAACGGGAGTGACCGATGAAGAATGGAAGAAGTTGGATCGGAAGGAAAAGAGCACAATATGATTGTGTGGCTCAGATTCAGTGTTCCTGAATGTATCAGGGGAAGCTACAACGAAGGCTCTGTGGGACAAGTTAGGGACTTTCTACCAATCTAAGTCTCTGGTGAATAAACTATTCCTGCGGAAAAAGCTATATAACCTAAGGATGAAAGATGGAGATTCAGTGACAGAGCATCTGAATGTGTTTAATACTGTGGTAAGTCAGTTATCATCTGTTGATATTAAAATTTTAGATGAAGATAAGTGCATAAGTCTGTTGTGTTCTCTACCAGATTCGTGGGATAGTCTGGTTATTGCAATAGGTAGCAATGCAACTGCTTTGCAGTTTGATGAAATAGTCTCAGCCTTGTTAATGGAGGAGATGAGATGGAAAAATATGGAAAACCAAAATGGTGATGCCTTGTCTGTATGAGGACGGTCCCACAACAAAAAGAAAAATAAGTCATCGAGTGGGATATCTAAATCTAGAGGGAGATCTAAATCTCTAGGAAAACCTATAAAGGTGGTGTGCAATAAATGCGGAAAGGAAGGGCACTTCAAAAGGGAGTGTAAATCTAAAGCTCCTGAGAAAGGAAAGGGATCTGATGATGCTTCTTCTGCAGAGGCGTAAAACCACCTCAGATGAAGGAGGTGATGTGTACTTGGCTTCTTCAAGTACACATGTAGATCATGAGGAATGGTTAATTGACTCAGGTGCATCCTTTCACTTTACTCCCCATAGAGAGTGGTTCTGCGAGTATGAGAAATACGATGGTGGTGATGTCTTCTTAGGAGATGATAGGAAGGCTAGAATCATTGGTCGTGGTAAAGTAAAGTTAAAGTTGCAAGGTGGAAGGGTTAGAACCCTTCCGGGTGTTCTGCATATTCCTGCATTGGCCAGAAATCTGATTTCTGTAAGCAAGTTGGATGATGCAGGTGTAAAGACAGTGTTCGAGTAGGATACCTACAAGATGGTTTAAGGAGCACGGGTATTGACGCGGGGAGTTCAGATTGGAACTATGTACAAGCTGCAAGGTAGCACTATTGTTGATGGGTGCAATAGTTATATGGTTCCTGAAAATGGAGTAAAAAATCTAGTGTTCTCTGGAGAGAAGACCATGCTGTGGCATCAAAGGCTTGGACATATTGGAGAGAAGGGCCTTCGAATACTTCATGGTAAAGGTATGGTATAAGGTATGAGTAATACCCCTCTGGATTTTGATTTCTGTGAAAATTGTGTATATGGGAAGCAGAATCAGGTGAGTTTCCCCTCTGGTGGTAAGAGGCCGAAACATATATTAGAGCTTGTGCACAGTGATGTGTTTGGACCTGTGAAGGTTCCATCATTGGGTAAGTCTGTGTACTATGTATCTTTTATAGATGACTTCTCAAGGAATACATGGATATATTTCCTTAAGAAGAAATCTGAAGTCTTTGATAGGTTTAAAGAATTTAAGGCTCTGGTGGAAAATCAGACAGAGAGGAAGATAAAGGTGCTAAAGATAGATAATGGTGGAGAATTATGCAACAAGGAATTTGAAGAATTCTGTAAGAAGTGTGGTATAGCACGACAGAAGACTACTCCATATACACCTCAGAAAAATGGAGTCGTAGAAAGAATGAACAAGACGTTGATGGAATGGGCAAGAAGCATGCTTAGTGGTGCCGGGTTAGGACAAGAATTCTGGGCAGAGGTAGTGGATACTGCATGTTACCTAGTCAACAGGTCACCTTCATCAGCGTTGGATGATATGACTCCACAAGAAGTATGGACTGGTAAGAAACCCTCTCTTTCACATCTGAGGGTATTTGGATGTGATGCATATGTACATTTTCCAAAGGAGAAACAAACCAAGTTGGATAGTAAATCTGAAAAGTGCATCTTTATTGGGTATAAGGATGGTTTAAAGGGTTATAAGCTTTGGAACCCTGTAACAAGGAAGGTTATGTACAGTCGAGATGTGGTGTTCAGAGAGGTAAAAGATGTTATTAAACATGAAATTCAACCAAAGGAACCTGAGAAGATAGAGTTTGAGCTTAAGGAGGAAGAATCAGACTCTACAGTAGAGGAGGAATTAGAAGATGAAGAGCCACAAACTCCGGGTGTGAAAAGATCAGTTTGAGAAAGAAGGCAACCAGAGAGGTATAGTCCATCTGCTTTCTGTTCAAATTTTGCTTTATCTATTACTGATGATGATCCCAGAACTGTGAAGGAAGTAGTAGATTCAGAGGATGACAAACTCTGGAAAGAGGCCATGGTTGATGAAATGGCATCTTTGTGAAAAAATGAGGCTTGGGATCTGGTGGAGTTGTCGACTGGAAGGAAACCCATTGGCAGCAAATGGGTGTTCAAAAAGAAGAGAAATGCAGAAGGAAAGGTGGAGAAATACAAAGCTTGGTTGGTAGAAAAAGGTTATTCCTAGGTGCTGGGAATTGATTTTGGTGATATTTTTTTCTCCTGTTGCCAAGGTAACTTCTATTAGATTACTTTTATCTGTTGTTGCTGCTTTTGATTATGAGGTAGAATAGATGGATGTGAAGACAACATTTCTTCACGGGGATCTAGAGGAGGAGATCTACATGAAGCAACCTGAAGGTTTTGCGGTGAAGGGTAAGAAAGAACTGGTATGCAACTTAAAGAAGTCTCTGTATGGGTTGAAACAGTCACCAAGGATGTGGTATAAGAAATTTGATACATTTATATGGAGACTTGGCTTCACAAGAAGCAAAGTAGATCATTGTGTGTATTTTATGTTAATTGGTGACTGCGTTATTTATCTGGTCTTGTATGTGGATGATATGTTGCTGGTTGGAAATGACAAAGAAATTATCCAAGATTTGAAGACCCAATTGTCCTCCAAATTCAACATGAAAGATCTTGGTGCTGCAAACTATATTTTCAGCATGGAAATTAAAAGAGATCAGGCAAAGAGGAAGCTCTGGTTAAACCAGAAGAAGTATGTCAAGACAATACCGCAGAGGTTTTTAATATGCAGGATAGTAAACCAGTGAAGGTTCCTATTCATATAGGTGTGAGGTTATCTGTTGAACAGTGTCCTAAGACATAAGAAGAGGAAGAGGACATGTCCCATGTTCCATATGCAAGTGTAGTCGGTAGCTTGATGTATGCAATGGTCTGTACTAGACCAGACATTGCACATGCAGTGGGAGTATTGAGAAAGATTATGTCAAATCCAGGGAAGGAGCACTGGACAACAGTGAAGCGGGTTTTCAGGTATTTGCGTGGCACTAGTGATTATGGTTTGTGCTAACAAGGAAGATTAGGATTGGACAAAATTTTGGATATTTGTGGCTTTGTTGATGCAAACTGGGCTAGAGATGTGGATTAGAGAAGATCTACAAGTGGGTATGTGTTTAACCTATTTGGAGGTGCGGTCAGTTGGATGAGTAAGAAACAACCTGTAGTGGCACTATCAACTACAGAGGCAGAATACATGGCAGCCACTCATGCAAGAAAGGAAGCAGTCTGGTTGTAGAGATTGTGTTCAAGTATGGGGTTAGTACAGGGAAATATAAGAATAGACTGTGAGATCCAAAGTGCAATTTTCTTGGCAAAGAACCCTGCTTATCATTCAAGGACAAAGCACATTGATGTTCAATATCACTTTGTGAGGGATATGATAGAAGACAAAAAGGTGTTGTTGGTAAAGGTGGACACTTTGAAGAATACAACAGATGCATTGACAAAATCTGTGAGCTCTGAGAAGTTCTCTTGGTGTAGAGAAACAATTGGCGTTTTAGGGCTGGAAAAATGACTAAGCTCTCCTGTGGCCCCCTGTGGAAATAAAACAACAAGTGGGAGATTGTTGGCTTGTGTTATATTTTTTTGGACCCTATATTAGGTTGGGCAAACCTACCTATGGTTTTTGGTCCATGGTTTTGGATGCGATGGTTTTCGGTCCATGGTATTGGATGCTTCGGCATGTATAAATATGTACTATAACATTGAAAGGAATATAATGAAAAATCAAGCTGGTAGTCCCATTTTTGGGATCCAGTGGGAAATCTTTGTGTATATGTCTTTTATGTGTTATGCTCTCGCATTTTTATTTTTCCTGTGATTTAGAATTCGTATGCAGGTAATTTCTGTATGGGGTTAAAACCTACATTATCATCAAAGTTCTGAGAAATATTTTCGAACTTTGTCTGTGTTTCGTCCAAATCGAGAAGCACTATTAACGGTTAGTTCATCTCATCCCCTCCACAGCTCAGTATCCTTCGATGAGAAAAATATTTCATCTTCTACATGGGATCACTATAACGCTCAGGTGCTGTGAGAATTATTTAGTTCATCATCGTTTTGTGTACAGTGGCGTGGCACACATCCTATCGATCGTCCTGTTCAAATGTGACTTTAATGCATAAACTCCCATACTATGGCGAATCATTACAATATTGTTGTATCATGCCGAGAGACACTAAATTCATTTACATCATTAATATTGATTATCTGGGGATATTTTCATGAAATATGGCCATTGTGCAGATGGAATACATGGCTCTTTGACTGTGTAGTAGAAGGCGTCACATTGTTGGATGTGAAACCCAGCCATCTTTCCTTAGTCTCCATAAAACCACGCTACCTGGGGTTTCCATATCATTTCAGTGAGGTGGATGCCCATATTCACAGGTTCTAATGATGTACAAACAATGCCTTTGTTTGTGCAAGGGATCCATGAAATCATATTATGTGGGCCTAAGTTAAACACTGCTAAGTGGTCCTGCTTTCCTTTCCCTTTTAACGTTGATTTTTTTTTAGGATCCTCTTTCAGAGCTCATTTCATCGAACAATATAGCCACTACACTGTTGGGTGTGGAGCTTGATTATCTTCTGTATTCAAAGGTTTCAGTCGGATGTATACCCTAGGAAGACTGTACACCTCTCCATGCAGGGGGGTGCGGGGGGGGGGACTTGTCCCCCCCGTGGGGGTCCACGGGGGTAAATCCCCCCCAGATGGGGGGCCCGAGGGCCAACGATCCCCTAGTGAGGGTTCTGGGGTACTGCCCCCAAATCTAAAAATAGATGAAAAAACTACCTTATAAAAGTCTAGTAATTTCTAGTCAATATGGGTCGTTCATTAGGCTAATGATCTGATGGTAGAAGTTATGTTTAATTTAGGGTTTTTTTCCCTACAAGGTAACCCCTCACTATATATGAGGGAATTGTATTGCGTCTATGTAGATCTGTATTCTGAGTGAGGAAGAGAGAGGATATTGAGAGAGAAAAGGGAGTTACAATAGATTTTCTGTAGGTTGTATCTCTTCAGTTTGCTGGGTAATATAATAAAAGAAGTACTGGTTGTTTCTCTATGGACGTAGCCCAAACTAGGTGAACCATGTATATCTGTGTCTCTCTTGTTTTATACATTTTCTATGTTTATATTTCTGCAATATTTTATGTGTTCCATTGCTTCGTAATATATAATTTTTTAACAACCGGTATCAAAGTCGAAGGTCTATTTGGCTAATAAACTCACAGGAGCGAAGGTTTCCTAGTTTGAGTGGGAGCAATGGCAGAAGAGGGTAGGTTTAGGGTCAAAAAATTCAACGGCCAAAACTACCAGTTGTGGAAGATGCAAATGGAATATTATCTGTATCAGAGAGATCTGTACCTACCATTAAGCAGAAGGACAAAGAAGCCGACAAGTATGACAGACACAAAATGGGATATTCTCCACAGAAGGGAACTTGGGACAATACGTTGTGCCTAGCAGCGTCGGTAGCATTTAATATTTCAAACGAAACGACAACATAGGGTTTAATGTCGGCATTGGCCAAACTATATGAAAAACCCTTGGCCTCAAATAAGGTATTTCTTATGAACCGTTTATTTAATACGAAGGTGTCAGAAGGTGGATTTGTTGCAGACCATTTCAATGATTTTAATACAATTACAAGTCAGTTAACTTCTGTAGGGGTAAATTTTGATGATGAAGATAGGGCTTTGTTATTTTTGTGCTCATTTGTAGAAAGTTGGAATGGTTTAGTTATGGCCACTAGTAACTATGTCTCTGGATCTAGTACTTTAAAGTTTGATGATGTTGTCGGTGCAATCGTTAGCGAGGAAATGCGATCAAAAAGATCCGGTGAGACATCAGGTAATGCTTTGATTGTAGAGACTAGGGGAAGAAAAATGGAAAGAGGAAAGAGCTCTGGATATTGCAGTAAGTCAAGAAAAGGCAGATCCAAGTCCAGATCGGTGATAGTGTACTGGAAATGCGGGAAGAAAGGACACCTGAAGAAAGACTGCAAGTCTTGGAATGGAAAAGAAGGAGAGAAACAACAAGAAAATAATCATGAAGAAAATGTAATAGGTGATGTGTTGCAAGATGCTTTGATTCTTTCATTAGAAAATATTGTTGATGCTTGGGTGGTAGATTCAAGGGCCTCATTCCATGCCACACTTGATAAGAAACATTTTCATGATTATGTTCAAGGAGATTTTGGACAGGTTCGATTGGGTGATGATAAAACCTGTAAAATCATTGGAATTGGTACAGTTTTCATAAAACAACAGAATGGAAATCAATGGCTATTGAAGGAGGTAAGGCATGTTCTAGATCTGAAGAAAAATCTGATTTCAACGGGGCAATTGGGAGGTGAAGGTTGCATAACTACTTTCATAGATAAAACCTAGAAGGTCACTAAAGGATCCATGGTAATAAAGAAAGGTGAAAAGGTTGGTACATTGTATTTATGCAATGGTATTTCTAATTCTGTTAATGCTTTAACCTCTATAGGAGAAGATATGACATTGTGGCATCATAGGCTCGGGCACATGAGTGAGAATGGGATGCAGATTCTTCACTCAATAAATTTGTTTCCAGTTTTGAAGCATGTTTATTTGAAATTCTGTGAGAATTTTGTTTATGGAAAACAAAAGAGATTCAGATTCCTTAGAGTTGGGAAAGAAAAGAAGAGCGAAAAATTAGAGCTTGTGCATACAGATGTATGGGGACTTGTTCAAGTATCATCTCTTAGTGGCTCTCGTTATTATGTTACTTTTATTGATGATGCAATTAGAAAAACCTATATTTATTGTATTCGAAATAAATTTGATGTATTTGATACTTTCAAGAAATGGAAAGCTTTGGTTGAAAATGTGACAGGGAAAAGGTTGAAGTGTCTCAGGTCAGATAATGGAGGTGAATATTGCAACAAAGAGTTTGATAGGCACGGTTTATAGAATGGAATTCGCAAAGAGAATACAGTTCCAAGAACACCAGAAGAAAATGGTGTGTCAGAAAGGATGAACAGGACAATCATGGAGCGTGCAACGTGCATGAGATTGCATGTAGGATTGCCTTTACAATTTTGGGCAGATGTTGTAGACACTGTTGTTTATCTAATAAACAGAGGGCCTTCAAGTTCCTTGGATGGTGGTACTCTAGAGGAGGCATGGACTACTAATTTTTAAAGACTTTTGGTTGTGAAGCCTTTCTCCACATTAATAAAGAAAATAGAACAAATCTTGAGGCAAAATCAAAGAAATGTACCTTTATTGGATATGGTGTTAATGATTTTGGTTATCGCTTATATGATTATGAAAATCACAAAATCATTCGTAGCAGAGATGTAATATTCAAGGAAAAGGTCTTGTATAAGAATCAGTTGCAGGAAAAGGAACAGGAAAAAGAAAATAGAGAATACATAGTGTGTTATGAAAAAACCAGCTCAAGAAAAGATAGAAAAGATAGATCAGCATCTTAGAATTCAGCCTCTTTGAGGGGGAAACCTCCTTTACTTTACATAAATGAACAATTCTTGGATGATTCAAATGACAAAACCTCCTTTCTATATATATGAGTCTAAGGAGTCACAATATAACCCAGCCGACCTAACAATAATAATATAAAGCCACAAAAATAACAATAGAGGGAATCTATGGGGCACAGTAATAACAATATGGGGACAATAGGGGCACAACAATATTAATAAGGGGTACAACTACAATAGTAATGGGGTAATCACTAGTATTATAGGGAACCAACATGCCCCTCTCCTTCAAAAAAGTGTTGTCCTCAACGCTTGAGTAGTTCTGGATGTTTCTGTATAAAATTTTCATCCTCCC
>APFE030290040.1:36501-82884 GCA_000404065.3 Pinus taeda
ACATTTCTTTTGTTCGCATCATGAGTTTCCTTTACAACCTTTTCACCATTAGTAAGTATTTCTTGTAGAAAATTTGTCAAATATGTCTTCAAATCTGCCATGTCTGTCTTCAAGTCTGTCTTCAAATCTGCCATGTCTCTCTTAAAATTTGTCTTCAAATCTATCTTCAAATCGTCCATCTTAGCTTCCATGCCCTTTATCTTAGCTTCTGTTAGCTTTTCTGAGCATGACATTTGTTGCACTTGTTCTTGTAATTTTGATATATCATATAGCATTTCTTCCTCTTCTTCATGAGTCATGCTAGAGCTTTCAAGTTGCTTACTAGGTGTTTGAATTTTCTTTCCTCAGGGCATCAGTTACTGATAATATTTCTCTACTATGCCTTTTGAATTCCTTCAAAATAAGTTTTCAAACCAATCTTAAGCAAAAATTTAAAAGAATCTACACACTTTTTTCACTTTGTAGGAGCTTGATATTGCCTCTAATGTATCTTTGTACTTTCGGATCATCTAGTTGTAGAATTTAAACCTGCAGTAGCCCTCTATGTCCTCTTTCTAATGCCACCAGTCTGATCCAAATTGGATTCTCCAAGGAAGAGTTATGCAAAATCTCACACAGTGACCTGATTATAGACTAGTTCAATAGAGTGAACTTGTAAAATGTGCCATGAGTCACTATTTCGACCTTTGGCTCTAAAAAATATATATAAGAAACTATAGTCTGTCCTCTTTCTATAGCTTCTGACGAAATTTCAATCTTATGCTCAGAAATAAAGTTATGATGATTTTCCCTAAGTCACCTGTTTGGAATGTAATTCAGGAGTCTGCAAAAAGACCAACTTCCTCAGATCATATCTCCGCAACTATAGCGTGAAAATCTCTAAAATTTGGATCCGTGATTTAGTGCGATTTCTTCTCAAATGGGTTCTTTTTTAGCTTCTGAAACATCGCAGAAAACAAGTTATAGCGAAAATGCCACGATGACCTATTTGGAGCAGCAAAACCCTAGAATCCAAAGCTCTAATACCAAATGTTATGAAACCATCTCAAGAATAGATTGAAAAGATAGATCAACGCCTTAGAATTCAGCCTCTTTGAGGGGGAAACCTCCTTTACATTACATAAATGAACAATTCTTGGATGATTCAAATGACAAAACCGCCTTTCAATATAGGAGTCTAAGGAGTCACAATATAACCCAACCGACCTAACAATAATAATATAAAGCCACAAAAATAACAATATAGGGATAATAGGGGCACAACAATATTAATAAGGGATACCACTACAATATTAATGGGGTAATCACTAGTATTATAGGGACCCAACATAGTGCTTGATGATATCACACGAAAAGTGATGGTGCGTGAAAATCATAATGATCAATAGCTAGAACAACAACCACAATAGCAACAAGCACCTCAAACACCTGAAAGTGTTGTTAGAATATCTACCAAGATAAGTAGACCCCTTGAACAATACTCTCCTTCATTATATTATGTATTTTTGACTGATTCTGGTGAACCAGAATGTTATGAACAAGCAGTGCAGGTAGAAACCAGGAAGAAGTGGGAGCAAGCCATGAAAGAAGAGATGGACTCCTTAGCACATGTCAGGCTAGGTAGTAACTCCATTAGGTAGAAAATAATTGA
Organism: Pinus taeda; assembly: GCA_000404065.3. Taxonomy (NCBI): domain Eukaryota; kingdom Viridiplantae; phylum Streptophyta; class Pinopsida; order Pinales; family Pinaceae; genus Pinus; species Pinus taeda. The sequence continues at coordinate 38,153 of APFE030290040.1, forward strand.
CTTATTATTCCATCAGGTAGGTCCTCATTATATACATGAGGGAGAGACTGTTCAGTTCATCTCTTGATGACTGTTCATATTCCTATCTATCTATTTACAATAATTCACCCAATCACAAGGATTAAGTGTCAACATTCCCCCCCTTAATCTGAAGGGATGTTGGTGAGTCCAATCATCATTCTAAATCGTTCAAGCTTTTCCCTTCCAAGCGCTTTGGTGAAGATGTCTACAATTTTCTCATTTCTGGAACAATGGCAGAGATGGATTGTTTTGGCGTCAACATGATGTCGAATCAGATGATATTTAGTATTGATGTGCTTCGTTCGATCATGGAAATTTGGGTTCTTGGCCAACTTTATTGCAAAGGTATTGTCAATCATGAGTGGAGTTGATTATACTTGTTTTACCTGTAAATCTTCAAGAATTTTCCTGAGCCACACAATTTCTTTTGTTGCTTCAGCTGTTGCCACATATTCTGCTTCTGTTGTGGAATCTGTTGGAATTGGTTGTTTGCATGATCTCCAGGAGACAGCCCCTGATCCAAGGCTCATAGCATATCCTGAAGTAGATACTCTAGTTTTTTTTGTCTCCATCGAAGTCTGAATCAGAGTATCCAATCAAGCTGAAGTCGTCCACTTGTGTATACTTGATTCCAAAGTCTTGAGTTCCCTTCAAGTACCTTAGAACTTTTTTTGCAGCAGACCAATGTCCCTCAGAAGGCTTTTGCGTAAACTTGGAGAGGATTCCAACAGCAAATGAAATTTCTGGTTTGGTAGTAGTTAGGTAGTTGAGACTTCCTACAAGCTGTCTATATTTTGTCTCATATTCCTTTCCTTCAATAGATGTGAGCTTTAAGTTTTGTTCCATTGGAGTAGTAAGAGGATTGCACTCTGTCATGCCAAAACTGTTCAACAAATCTCCAATGTATTTCTTTTGAGAAAGAAATATGGACTTTGGATGTTGGGTTACTTCAATGCCAAGATAGTAATGAACATAGCCCAAATCGGTCATTTCAAAACTTTTCCCCAATTCCTTCTTTATGGATGCAATGTAGCTTTCATTTTTCCCTGTCATTAAAAGATCATATACATATACCACAAGATATACAAATATTTCGCCAACTTTGTTGATAAATAAAGTTGCATCATCAAGATCAAAATGATTGAAATTGAGTTTCAGAAGATGCTCCTTTAGTTTTTCATACCAGGCTCATGGTGCTTGCTTGAGGCCATACAAGGACTTCACAAGTTTGCATACTTTATGTTCATGTCCTTTCACAGCAAAACCTTCAGGCCGGGAGATAAAAACATTCTCTTTTATATCTCCATCCAAGAAAGTAGTTTTTACATCCATTTGATGGACTTTCCAACCATTCTGAGCTGCTAGTGGAAAGAGTGTCCAGATGGTAGCCCATTTTGCTGTCGGGGAAAATGTCTCCTCATAATCAACCCCTTCCTTCTATGCAAAACCTTTTGCCACAAGCCTATCTTTGTGCTTGTCAAGTGAGCCATCAACTTTATACTTGTTCTTGTAGACCCACTTGCAGGCAATTGGTTTGGTTCCAAATGGAGGATCAACCAGCTTCCAAGTGTCGTTCTTTATGAGGGCATCATACTCCTTTCGCATTGCTTCTTTCCATTCATCATGAGAAGCAGCTTCTTTGAAGGAAGTTGGCTCAAAATCTATAGACAAGTTCAATTCACAATCATAAGAAACATCCATATCAACAGGTGAATTAGAGTCATCTACATCACCTCCATTTTGCCGGTTTGAATTTCTGGTTCCTATCTTTCCAACTTCATCAGGATGAACGCTTTCAAGTGTCTTTGTCAGCCACTTTGGGGGACCTTTCTGAGATGTTCTAGGCTGCTCTGTTGATTGAGTTGGGACTGAATCAAGATTGAGTCTCCCAATTCTATCAATTACATTACTTAAAGCATCATTCGTTGTTGGAGTTTCACGCGGGGGAGAGTGTTCTTCAGAAGAAGATTCCACATGTTGATCTAGCATGGGAATCTCCCCTTCAAGATGTGGAATCTGATTACCAAATTCTTGAAATAATTTTGCTTTTGCGAATCTATCCAAGTGATCAATTTTCCACTCAACAACATTGTCAGTTTTGGATGATTCAAGAAAAATTACATCTCTGGATACAACAAACTTTTTATTTACTTCATCATAGAGGTGGTATGCTTTGGAGGTGTTTGACTACCCCAGGAAGATACACTTACGACTTCTAGCACCAATTTTGTTTCTATGTACCTTTGGTATCAAATCATAACATGTGGAACCAAAGACCCTGAGATGTTTTACCGAAGGAACATGTCCATACCACATTTCATAAGGAGTCTTGTTTCTTATAGGATAGATGGACATCTATTCTTTATATATGAAACACATAGAATAGCATCAACCCAAAACATTATCTTAAATTTTTTGAGAAAGGCATGGATTGTACCATATTCAAGATTGTTCTATTCATTCTTTCAGCTACACCATTATGTTGGGGATTATAAGGCACAATTGTTTGATGTTTGATCCCATGTGGGCGAAGATAGTTTTCAAATTCATTTGATGTGTATTCTTTTCCATTACCAGTGAAAATAGACCCAATATGAGATTGTGCATCATTGTCAATCCATTTATGAAAATTCTTGAAAGTTTGAAAAGCATCAGATTTGTTCTTCAATAAATAAACCCAACACATTCTGGTGTAGTCATCAATAAACGTCATGATATATTTATTTCAATTTGCATAAGGAACATGCATTAGACCACATAAATCTGAATGAATGAGTTCAAGTTTCCTATGTTCTCTTGAATGTGAATCATGAAAAGACTGTTTGCTATGCTTTCCTAGAATGCAAGCATCACATTGCTTAAGTTTTCTAGGAATTGTAGGCAAACCAACAACACCATTTTTCTTCAATAAGTGGAGACTGTCATAGTTCAAATGTCCAAATCGAGCATGCCATAATAAACTTGATGGAAGTGTACCTTCTTCATGATGAGAATTGTATGAGAAATGTTGTGCCTGAGAAGATGTTCCTTGCAGTTTGAGAAGCCTTTCTTCTTCTATTCCCCTCATGACAAGTGAGTGGTCAGATGCTTTTCTTACCTCAAGATTTCCATCAAACATATGAATGGAGTTACCTTGCTGGCGGATGTGGACCAAGGACAATAAGTTTCTCTTGAGCTGTGGGAGATATAGAACATGATCCAGAAGAAAGTATGGAAGACTAGGCAGTTTAAGCCTGATTGTGCCAAGCCCTGATGGCTTGATTTTTGATTGATATACAAAGTATACTGCTCCATCAACATTGTCAGTAAAATCTTCAAAAAAAGCTTTTCTATGAGTCATGTGACTGGTTGCTCCTAAATCAAGCAACCAATCATTTTTCCAGGAAGCAAGTGAAGCATTAAAAAAATCTTCATTTACTTCAATGTTACATTGTGCCTCAACATTGTGAGCGGATTCAGGTGTTTTACCTTTGTCTGTATCATCAGTTTTACCTTTCTGTTGGTTTCTTTTCTACTCAATTTTGTCCCATGGTAGCTTGCATGTAGAGGCATCATGTGATCCATTTCTTTTGCCGCGAATACAGTGTAAATCTGCCTTTTCTCCTTGAGAATGTCTGCCCCCCCTGCCTCTGAAATATCTTCCTCTTCCTCTTCGTCCACCTCTTCCTCTTGTAGAATCTTGAGCAGGATGCTTTTCTTTATGAGCAAGGAACACAGTCTCTTCAGAAGATTCAGTGGTTGTCTTATTTCCAAAAGCTTTCTCTCTTTCAGCAAAATTTTTCACAAGAGAGTCAAAGGTTATATATTTGAGATTTCAATTTGCTTGCAATGACTCAAGATAATTGGAGTAAGTAGGATAAAGTTCCTTGAGAAAAGCGATAAGAGGAATATCTAATTCAACCTTAATAGATTTGATATCATGCATTATAGACTTTACTTCAGATGCAAGAGAAAGAGGATCATTATTTTTCAGTTCAAGAGTGAAGATTTTAATCATGAGTTGAACAACTTCAAGTGCATAATGTGAGTCATAGAGTTCTTTCAGCTTTTGTAAGGCTTCAAAGACAGTTGAATATGATGAAATATGGCAACTCACCTCTTCATTTACATATGCTTCGATTAATGCATAAGCTTTGCTATTCTTGTTTTCCCAAATGATGAGCTCTTTGTCTGAGGTGGGTTGTACTAGATCATTGTCTCCTTCTCTGACACATACTCCTTTCCACAACTCATTGAAAATGAGGGTGTGTTTTATCATCCGGGACCATTCAGGATAGTTCTCCTTGCCAGTGAGAACTATTACCACCATAGATATGATTGAATACATTGTAAAATCCAAGAGCTGTAAAAATACTTCTGCTGCTAAAAAAAAATTGATTCTGATATCAAAATGTATTATGGCCTCAAACAATATATTAAACACAGCCAAACGCATGAGCGTCAACTATGTTAGTCACTTTCAAAACAACTTTATGAAAACAACACTATGGTAGCCCAAACAACACTATGATATAACACATATGTATGTATTATCAAATAATACAAACATTATATCTCGTTGCCCTAAAAAGCTTCACTGCGTATAACATTTTAATGCATTATATGCCATGTCCATCATATAAAAGGCAATGTGAAAAAAGGCTAACACGCATATACTGTCATAATTTAAATTTTAACACCATTCAAAAGTACCATTCAAGCACAGATCCACTTCAAGCATTCATCAGTCTCTAGATTCTCCATGCATGATACCATGTCCAGGCATCAATAGCACATCTCCACACATCTCAGGTATTATGACCACAATAACCATGTATATCAATGCATATACCATGTCAACCACGCATATCAGATCCATTAACAAACCATGACCACGCATACGCATATTAGGTCTATTAACAAAACATGACCACACATATGCATATCAGGTGTATGTTACAACAGGACAATGTTCCATCTTCTCACAATCAAAAACGTAGTAACAACAGTGAATCCGGGCCAATCGACTACGTTCAGCTCTACTAGCGTTCAACTCTACTAGCGTTCAACTCTTCAGCGTCCAGCTCAACTCTTCCAGTGCAACTCTTCAGCGTCCAGCGTTCAACTCAGTCCAGCGTTAAAATATGACAGCAGAGAAGAAGATAAAGCCAGCGGCAGTAGATGCAAGCCTTGAACAACATGCTGAAGAACAGAAGACTACTAAGAAAAGGAAGCATGAGGATACGGAACAAGTTGAAGCTGTCCACATAGAAGTAACAATAGGAGAGCCTGAAAAGATTTGATGTGACAGCGTTCAAATGTGTGTGTGGAACAGGCCAGTGTTAAATTTTTTTTGATACCTCGGTTTCTTGCAAAAATCGATGAAACCTGCATAGGCCACGAGAGAGAAGAGGAACGTTTCAGGCTACCACCTAATACGTGGAGCAAGCTACCAGGACAGTGCCAATAATTACCATGAAACGCTATAACAGTCAGGACAATATGAAGAGAACGCTTTCTGAGCAAAAAACTATGTCAGGACAGCTTGGACAGCACTGGCAATGTCAGGTGCAGGTCTGTATAAAAAGAATATGGCAGACATGCAGAGGAGTTACAAGAAGCATGAGAGCTAAAAAAGGAGTTGGCTCTGATACCATGTCAGGCCAGGCAGTAACTCCATTAGGCAAAAAATAATTGACTGTATTATTCCATCAGGTAGGTCCTCATTATATACATGAGGGAGAGACTATTCAGTTTGTCTCCTAATGACTATTCATATTCCTATCTATCTATTTACAAAAATTCACCCAATCACAAGGATTAGGTGTCAACAGCACATAAACAGACTTGGGACTTAGTTAGGTTGCCTATAGGTGCAACAACATTGCAGAATAAATGGGTTTACAAGATGAAGGAAGAAGATGGAGGTAGAAAAAGGTATAAAGCTAGACTTGTGATGAAGGGGTTCACACAGAAAAAGGGTATAGACTTTGATGAGAGAGTTTCTCCTGTTGTTAAAATGACTTCAATTAGAACTATTTTAAGTCTAGTAGCAGTTGAAGGTTTGCATCTTGAGAAGTTAGATGTAAAGACAACCTTTCTCCATGGGGATTTGGAGGAAGAGATATATATGCAGCAACCACAAGGATATGAGGTAAAAGTGAAGGAGAAAGTAGTGTGCAGGTTGAAGAAGAACTTCTATGGCTTAAAACAGGCTCCAAGGCAGTGGTATCTAAAATTTGACAGGTTTATGTCTGAAAACGTTTATACTAGATGTCACTCTGATCATTGTGTTTATCTCAAAAGGCAAAATTATGGAAGCTATATTATATTGTTATTGTATGTAGATGATATGATTATTGCAGGTTCTAACATGCAGGAAATAAATATGCTCAAAAGAGAATTGGCAAACTCATTTGCAATGAAGGATTTGGGTGTTGCAAAACAAATCCTTGGTATGAGAATAACTAGAGATAGGAAGAATCGCAAAGTAACATTGTCTCAAAGTGAGTACTTAGAAAATGTGTTGAAAAGGTTTAATATGCAGAATGCAAAACCAATTATATACCTTTGGCCAGCCATTTCAAATTAGGTAAGGAGGCGTGTCCCAAGACTCAGGAATAAATGACTCATATGTCTAAAGTTCCATATGCATCAGCAGTTGGAAGCTTAATGTATGCAATGGTCTGCACAAGGCCTGATATTGCACATGCAGTGGGAGTTCTAAGTAGGTACATGAACAATCCAAAAAAAGAACATTGGATGGTGGTGAAGTGGATTCTTAGGTATTTGAGAGGTACCACAAATCAAACATTATGCTTTGGTGGTTCAAACATTGCTCTACAGGGATATGTTGATGTTGATATGGCAGGTGATAGAAATAACAGGAGGAGCACAACAAGGTATGTTCTTACTGTAGGTGGAACAGCTGTTAGTTGGGTCTCAAAACTACAAAGTATTGTTGCACTCTCATCAACAGAAGCATAGTATGTTGCTGCTACAGAGGCTAGTAAAGAAATGATTTGGTTACAAAGGTTTCTGGATTAATTGGGTAAGAAGTAGGAGTTGGGCAGGTTATACAATGATAGGCAGAGTGCCATACATCTTGAAAAGAACTCTCCATTTCATTCCAAGACTAAACATATATAGCTCAAGTACCATTTCATATAGTCAACATTGGAAGATGGACAGTAGAAGTTGGAAAAGATACACACTAGCCAGAATCCTGCATATATGCTAACAAAAGTTGTAACTAGGAAGAAACTAAGAATCTTCTCAGTTTCAATTGGTCTTCAAGTATGATGAAGAAGATGAGAAATAACCAGGTCCAAAGTGGAGTCATTGTCTAGCAAATGAAGCAGTTATGGAGTTGCTATAATCAGTCTCCAAGTGGGAGATTGTTGGGTGTGGAGCCTGATTATCTTCTATATTCAAAGGTTTCAACCGGATGTCTACCCTAGGAAGACTGTAAACCCCTCCATGTAGGGGGGTGCGGGGGTGACTTGTCCCCCTCGCAGGGGTAAATCCCCCCCGGCTGGGGGTTCCGGGGGCCAACGGTCCCTCGGCGGGGGTTCGGGGGCAGCACCCCCGAAGCTAAAAATAAATGAAAAAAATTGCCTTGTAAAAGTCTAGTAATTTCTAGTCAATCTGGGCCTTTCATTAGGCAGATGATCTAATGGTAGAAGTTATGTTTAATTTAAGGTTTTTTTTCCCTAGAAGTCAACCCCTCACTATATATGAGGGAATTGTATTACGTCTATGTAGATCTGTATTCTAAGAGAGGAAGAGAGGGGAGATTGAGAGAGAAGAGGGAGTTACATCAGATCTGTTGTAGGTTGTATCTCTTCAGTTTGCTAGATAATATAATAAAATAAGGACTGGTTGTTTTTCCATGGACGTAACCCAAATTGGGTGAACCACTATATCTGTGTCTCTCTTGTTTTATGCATTTTTTGTGTTTATATTTCTGCAATATTTTATGTGTTCCGTTTCTTTGTAATATATAATTTTCTAACACGCACATATGAAGTTGTGCTCAAAGGCACTAATTTAGCTTGACATCTAAACACCTGAGTTGGGCTCAGACATTTTCTTTAGTTTGCACCCCCAACGACACCTTCTACATCATATGATTTCCATCTCTTGTATTATTTATGTCGCCATGCCTCACATTGGATTGTTTGTTGGATTTGTATAGTTTCTTGAGTGAAGAGACCTCCCATATGACTTTCAGGTGCATTGTGAAGGCTCAAACTCCAAAACATAATCCATTTATAAATTTTAAACATCCACCATGTTGTGTAATTAAGGAATTTTGGCATCATAGCCTCTTAGTGATGTCATGCCAAGGGACCACTTATGCAAATGTAGCATTGTTCGTGCTACCTTCAGGGCATCTTGAAAAAGCAGATGCGATGAAAAAATAAGCTATTATGCAATAGTGACAATTTTGTGTGAAAAATAAATGAATAAATATACTAATTCATTTGAGGAGCCTGAACATAAATGATGCCAACTAAGATGTTATTTTATATTGATTGATCCAAACATGCTTAAGTTTAGAGGCCAAGTCAACATTTTGGAATTTTCATGGACTTAGTAATTACAATTGATTTTGATAACACATGATGCCCGAGGGGTGTTGCACTCATAGAGCGAGTCTCTTGAAACATTTATGATGGTTGGACTATATGTTACCACTATCTAGGGTTTTGAATATCCATGGGAACTAAATATTTGATAAAAATCCTAATGTGAATGCTGAGATGAGTAATCAATCATGAACCTACGGTCCTATGACATGCAAAAAATTCTTCCATGATGATTGACAATGCTGGTGGGACCACGCTCTCAACGAGATGCGAATTAGGTCAAAACGGATGGGGGGGTCACCTTTTCCTATATAGGGTTTCGCTCAAACCTCAAAACTATCAATCGTAAGGAAAGCCAAATTGTATGTATGTTTTCTCATATGGGCTCCAAAATAATGAGATTCTTGACGCATTAATAAATCCATCAACCTTCGAACCCTAATGCAATCCTAAGGCATATGTCTGAGACAAAACATAGTGTGCGGATGCAATGCATGAAATGTGAGTGGGCACACAAAAAGGAGTTGGATGGGCAAATTCGTGGGGAGAGAAACTGGTTGGGGGCCTATCAAAACCCTAAAAGCTTGGGGCAAGTGGTGGGGTACCCAAAATTTTGAATATGCCCCAAAATTTCGGTTGTGTTGTAGCAGCTACATCAGGATAGTAGACTCGCATTTCCCTATAGTCTTATCATAGATTGATTCTTCACTAGTCAAATACCCTTAGAGCCCACTTAAATATCCTAGATCTACACTTGCAAAAAAACACCATAGTATCCAACTATCCAATCCAAGGAAATTTTAATGTTAAAAACATAATATCATTAACAATTTACAACCATAGAAAATGAAGAACATAATAACATGAGGGAAATGCACAGTTATTTTCATTAAATATATGACATTTACAAACCTTGGAACCTCATTAGGCTCCATGATCCAAGGCCCCTCCTCTAAAGAAGCACTCATAATAAGACATACTATTTGAACTAGTTTATATCAAGGATGAGGTCTTGTTAGTCCAATAGTGTTGTATTGTTGTTCTTTTGTTCTCTCACTTACTTCAGGGAGTATTTTTTTTTATAGTTGAATTTACAAGGTGATTGAATCAATATAGACACCTTTTTTACTTGTTTTTAACTAGTCATTTCATCCTTACCCTAAAGTTGATCATTGTATAACCCTATGAAAGCCTTATCTACTCACTCTAGTAAGCCTAGCCACTTTAAAACTCTTTTTATGAGGGTTTGTAACATCAAAAATCTTTTTCTAGGCCACATGGAGCATTACAACACCATTTTCCACTATCCTAGGAGTTTTGGAGGGTGGAAATTTCACTTTCTTTAGGGTTTTCATGAAGTTGATGTTGCATTCTAGGCTTCTTTCTATGCTACGCTAATGGAATCAAGTGGGAGTCATTTTAATCTGTAACACATCCCCCCTAATGTATAAGGTTAAAAGAGAAACTAATGACAAAATTAAACCTCTTCAATTGAGTGAGTGTGGTAGATATATGGAGCCAAGCATCACAAAACTTGTTCTTACATACAAAAGCTAATATGAGATACATATGATATACATCCTAATGTAGGCATACCTATAATTGATATAAAATAAATATAACATGGTTACCAACAAAATAAATTGTGGATCCATGTAATAAAGTATTTATGAAGGGCATGAAATTCTTACAACATTGATGTCTATGAAACTTTATATTAAGAGGAAAATGAGCATTAGTGAGAGTTCCAAAATGTGTTCCTTAAGGTACATAATACTTTCTGCATTAAATTTTTTATGAGGAAATAACCATGATTTAGGTAGCAAAAATAACTAATCCCTTCAAATTCTCTTGATGGTATGACCATAATTCATGCAAATCAATGAGTTGATGGAAAGGATGCAAGGGACTATCTAATTACCAGGGTTGAGGTATCTTGATAATCGATGTGAAGTTGACCATAAATGATGAATATTGTTCCTATGGTACTGATTAAAATCTAATGACCATGAATGGATGAGATTACGTTGAACACTCATAAAATCCATGAACATGGGCCAATGAGGTAAGCCCACTATCAAACATGAGGAAATTTACATCCAAGGACTGCAAGTTTTGATATACTAGTATTTTTCTCAATTTAGATCCTAGATAATGAGTTGGTATTGATGGTAAAAGTTCTATCAAAGGAGGGAAACAGTGTATCCACCACCATTTGACATGAAATTGATACCAAGATGAGGCTCATTTCAATAGAGGATGGAGTTTGATGAAAGCAGGATAGGAGAAAATAGATAAGAGTAGGATCTTTTCCTTCAAGAAAATTCTTTAAATGCTTTTATTTCTTGGGAATAGTGGCCATAACAAGAAATGAAGCATTAACTTTTATGTTGGCCATTTGTTTTATAATATTAAATTGAGATGAAACTAGAGAGGGAGGGGTGGTATAATTTACATTTAAACGTGAGGTAGTGGCATCTGGTGTTGGGCTTCAGAATTGATACATTTTCTTTCCTTATTGGCTTATCTTTATATTAGTTTTCTAAGATTTTTGTGTAGAGTACGATAACTTGTGTGATATAGATTCTATATAGGAGTTAATGTATTTTTATTAATTTATCTCTTTAATGAATTGATTTAAATTATGAAAGGTGATGTTTATTGATGATTTAAACCATTAATTGAATAGGGATGTTTGATATCAGATGTTGTTCCCTGTAATAGTTGTGGAAGAATGAGTTTTGAGGAGATATTTTGGTTAGTTATAAACAGTTGAATGAGATAAACTTCTATCATGGATGGATCATTTGAAGAAGAGATCTTTGCCTTGCTATTAGAGGGAAACGTTGGAGATTTTGTATTTTGAATAAAGCATCCTGAGAATCTTCATATTCTTATGATCACTTTTCAATTTGAAAATAAACTTGTTTGTAATATATAAATGAGGAATTGAACCTTCGTAAAGAAAAAAATAAAGTTGGAGATATAGTCATTATGATCTATGTTATAAGTTTTTAAATACAATCCTTATAATATTGTCATTATAATTTAATGGAGACTTTTGTAGTTTTATCTTTACTTATTGTGCTGAATTAGCTACAAGGCAGTTCCAACGATCTTGGGCCCAGTCCTGAAACTACTACTATCCTTTCTTATATTCTTAATTTCATAATTTTCTTTCCATCTTTGTTTTACATCTATTCAATTGAGTTATAGATCTAATTTTTAGTCATCATATTTTGATACTACAGTCTGATATTTTGTAGTAGTTGCAGTGGAATATTACAAAGTTAGATTTATTACAATGAATTCTTAAAGCATCATCTTTCATTGTTGTTTCTTCTGACTAATGTTGAGTTGTTAGCTCTAAAGGTTTGATATTATTTTCAACAGATTCATTTTTAGTCATAGTATTGTTCCTTTCTTATAGATGTAGTTTCCTAGGAAACAACTTTGTATGCAGTTGAATTATTTCATTGTTTTTGATAAGAGATTTAATTTTTTTATTCCTTTAGTAATCTTTATTATTTTTTGAAGTCTAGAAGTCCAAAATGAGTTATTTATTTCAATATGTGTGAGTTGTTACTTCCATTATTATTCCTTTAATTTTCATTAGGAACATACACATTAGGTGAAATTAGTGTTATCTCTTGCAAAATATGTGTTGAGAACCTTGAATATATAGACAAAATTCTGGGTTTATAATTTAATGTTTAGAGGTCAATTGATCCTTTAGGAACAACTAAGTGCCCCAACATCTAAGAATTTTCAATTATCGATCTCCATGAAGGGATGATTCTTGGAATTTATAGCCATCATTGATTAATTATCATCATCCCAATCCAAGGTTGCAATCATAGGTTATATTCATTTAGCAAAACAAAATCCTAAGAATTCTTTCTAGCATGATAGGCCTTTTCATCAATGTAATCTTCGCAAAATTTACACCATGGTTGGGAAATAAGATAATTCAATTGATATATTTGTATAGGGTTTCTCATGAGAGCCAAAGTAGAAGCCTCAATCTGAGGTTATGCTACTAACTTCTTCTCAAAAGATATTAAACACTCTGTCGTGTATTGCATAAGTTGAAGCATAGAAGATATATCAAATTAGTTAACTAAATCTTCAAGTTGAAGACCAACATGATGAAACTTTTCTTCCTATTCCAAATATATTTGTAATGCAGAGCCTAAAATATCAGCATTTTTCTCCTCTAACCTATGGTGGTAAGGAGGAGGTAGAGCAGTATAGTAATGCATCATGGCAGCTTGATTTTGTGGCCTGATGATATTAGGAATTACGTTATATGTTGAGTTCAAGATTAAACGATCTAGTAGGTTCACCTTTCATAAATGTAACATTATTATATTCTCAAAGGAAATCAATACATCTATGAGGTTTTCCATATTTAGATTTGAACTAGTAACATAGCTCCAACTAGGTAGAAAAGGTCTTAGGAGGAATTTCAAAAAATTCAATTGATTCCTTTCATTCTAAGGAGTTAACAAACATATGCATTCAGGTTTCATTGTCTTTGATTCCAATATTATGACATGTATTAGCAAAAGTAATTAAATGTCCATTTGCAGTGATGGTGCAATCAATTGAGAAGTTGGGAAAGTGATCTTTGAATTTGGGTAATGAATTATTACCAACTATTGAATTTAAAAAGGATGCCACATGCCAAGGACTGATACTTGCATCTTCTTAAAACTAAAATAAACCATATTTTTTTATTACCTTGGTAGGATTGCTCGTATATTATATTGGATTAAAGGATGGATATAAATATCCAATTAAGATGGATGATGATATAGTTAATGAAGATTGTAAAGAAGAGGAAGCAGATTGGGATTAAGAATGAGTTCCTGACATAACTGAGGGAGAGCTTTTTCTAGAATAACAAGTGAGATTCTAATACAATTTAAGATGAGCTTGAGTAGCAAGGATAAATTTTCATCTTTGGATTTCATCTAATGATTTGTATTTGACACTTAAACCATAGATTCTCCCAGAATAACGAGATTAATTGGTCATAAGATAACTACCTTTGCGAATCATGATCTCTAAGACACTTTCTAAGGGTGTCCCTCCTTTCTTTCAAATCAATGGCTCTAGTTATAACAACCCAAGATTATTCTTATTTAGCAAGTTGCAATTAAGATTATCAAGTATGAAGTTGGACAGTGAATGAGAAATACTTCTTTGATCATTGATATGATTACGAAGGTCCAGCTAACTCATGGATGGTATGGTCATGTAGGAAAGATAAGTTATATTACCATGTGTTCATTAATTGAATCCCTAGTATGGTCCCCAAAAGTTGTTGACAAGTGAAGTTTCTTAAGCTTCTCTAACAACTTCGTCGAATCTCAGATGAAATATGACATTATGGGATGATGCCTAGTGTTTATTTTTGTAATTTGGGTTATAATTAAACTATGTACAACTGATTCTTATATTATAATAAAAGAAAAATATTGAAGTAACAATGAGATAAATGAATGATAAATAACGTAAACATGTACATTATATAGCATAAATTAATTGAAATATAAATTATCTTAAATTAAACTAGTAAGAGGAATTAGGATTAGATTTATAACAATACCTTGTTAGCCATAATACCACACACGTATTTCTTTTAAGCTGATACAACTTAGCTAAAAATTTTAGTGATCAATGATAGAAAATCCACTCACAAAATTAAATAATATAAAGTAAAAAAATGCGGAAGTATATGCCAAACAAATGAAGTTTGTCAAATATTGACTTTATAAATAAAATAGTAATACACCATACTATTTGGGGAAATTCCTGCAAGAATCTATAGTAGAAATCAATTCTGAAATGCCTATGGTATTAAGGGCTCATACACAGACACTTTAATGCCAAAAATTAGGTAAGAAAATATGGTTGGGAAAACTTTGACACTTTTGATAAGATTGAATCAACAATATATTTTGCAAAAAGTGCACCAATTAGCACTTATATAAGGTACTTTGGACCTCTTAACAACACAAAGTAATGTACTAAATAAAAAGAAACCTTCATCAAATGATACAGAATTGATGTGCTCACTTTATTCTTGTGACTCCTTGGAGGATCTCTACTATCACCAAAATAAGTAAGCCCTTATTCTCAACAATAAATTTCTTGAAGGAAAATGACAACTTAAAAAATTATGCATACCTCTCCTCTCCATTGTTTTCCATCCCTTCCTTTTGTTCCCTTGGCTTGGTTTTATATTCTACTTGTGAAATTAGAAAATGCAACCATTTTATAATTATTCTCCTTATTATGTTAAACTCATTTTCCTTTTAATTTGATAGAGGGATTTTAGAAGGAGTTTTTAATTAACTAAAATTATACTAGTAGGTGGCGCCCTTGATTATGTCTATAAAACATTTTCATCAAACGTGGTATCTCCCATGGAAACAAAATATATACAAATATGACATCATTAATAACTTCCATCACCCTAGAAATCATGCACATGAAGCACCACATTATCCACCATCATATATAAACAAGCATGTGACTAAAGGATTGTACCATGAATCCATCAACTCTTGAGCATAAATAACTAAACAACAAAATAAAGGACTATCTAAAATTATCTTTCACAAAAGTGTTGGAGTGTTTTGGAAACACTCACAGGGTAAAAAATATGAAATCACAAAGGGAATTGTTTATAAATGTAACAGGAAAAAGTGTTTTGGAAAACATGCTCATGTAATGAACATGAAAAAATAAATGAAACATTTTCATGTTGATATAATGAATATGATAGAAGAAAAGAAACATTTTTGTGTTGACATAATGAACATGACAAAAGAAATGATTTTTTTATGCCCATGTATACTATTTATGATCATTTGTGTGAAGAGAAATATAAATGGCATTGTAGTATGCTTATAAATTCTAGAAATTATGAAATATTTCCCATTTTTTTACACCACATGTCAAAGCATGGCTAGATATATATGAAAACATAATATAAGTAATATATATCTCAAACATTGTAGTGGTAAACACATTATGACTGAGTAAATTTGAAACAAAAAATCAAATTTAGAAATTTTCTTTTGTTGCTTCATGGTAGCCATGGGTATCTGCATGATGAGCACATGCATACATGACTTTTCAAGCTTTGTAAACATATGAAAATAAATTTAATAACAAGAATAAAGGGAAGCTATCCTATTTGAGAATAAAACTTCAAAAATGCATATTTGGTCACTTAAGGGTGAACTGAGGATTGAGGGTTTGTTGTTTCTGGCCCAATATAATATGCAAGCCATGGATAGAATTCATGAACTATTTATCAACTGAAAAAAAAAATTTAATTTTTGAATTGTGATTTTTAGAATGATCCAAAGTAACAGACTTTGTATCAACATGGGAGGCATAAAGTGACAAGCATGGTGTGTAGAGGACACTCATTGTGAACAAATGGTTAATTTTTACCTTCCTAGGTAATGAATTTTAATTTATCTTGAGACATAAAAAAACATATAAGGTTTATGGTCATTAGCCCTATAAATATAATGCATAAATAAAACACCATAATGCAACAAAAACCCTTTTCATATTTATGCGGTTGGTTGCTAAGGCAGCATGGCACAGATTGAGGGTGTAAGTGAAGATAGCAAATCATATCCCAAGGATGTAAACCAAAACAACATAGCATAACCAAAAGACAAAAAATGAGGCAACATAGCACAATTCAAATATAAACTCATATTGTATATGAAATGAAAATATTATGTTCCCATTTATGTAAGACGAAATGCAAGATGGAGGGATGGCTGTGTCCCATTCTAATTCACATTGTTTTTTGTCATGGATGGGGCCTTTACTCACTAAGTTGAAAACATTGGATTCTTGTTTACAATGTAACAACTCTGCTAAGAGGTGTATTTTTTTGAACCAATAAAAAATAGACCCAGTTTATATGATGCATTTTGGAACAAGGGATGGATTCTAAAACCATAAAATGGAAGCAAGGATTACATGCTTATGCATGAGGTTATTTTGAATTTTTTTCACGTGGAAGAAAATCATTTTGGTTTAGAGACACTCAATCTATCACATGGATAAAGTAAGACAACATGGGAAGAAATGTAAAATGAAAAAATAAAGGATGATTAACTCATAACATCATGCTTAATATATTTAAATAATCCCAAAATTTGTAGTGAGGAATCATTAACTAGCGGAGGTTGATGCTAAATTTTTCTCATATATGTAACCAATTAGGTTTTATTTTCCCAATAGTTGGTTATAAGTGGTTCCTTGCAACAATTGTGAGTGTGTAGCGAGGGTTCTAGTGAGTAATATGAGTTAAGGTTCTTCATAGGAGCTTCTAGTTTTTGCAAAGAAAACAAAGGTAGGTTGACATCTTGTCTTCAAATTACCTTCATGGCAATGAGAATCTTGGTGTGCACCTTAAGATGTGTTGACTTAAACTCATTCCCAATCTCATAAACTCATATAGCTATCCTCTTTCATACTATATTGCTTGGAGTACATCAATAGAGTGTTTACATATCACATACATTCTATGTATTTTCTACCTTACAACTTCACATAACATGCCATCATGATGGTGTATATTTGCATCATTCAAATCATTGCATGTGTGTTACCAGGTGCAATCGGGAAAATCACTTTTGTTTGTTTAAATAAAAGAGAATCATAACCATATTTTCATGCCATTCACATGTTGTTAAATGATTGACATATTCGCAAATTTTTGGAACTTCATTTATACATTGATTTTATGCTCATAAATATAGCCATCTTGTGAACCATAGTTACTCTATGAGAGACGTATTCATTGTTTGTATTATACGAAAGATTGATCATGGATTCACAACAAAAGTATGCCCATAAATGATTCCATAACTATCAAATTCATGCGTATATTAATAATTGCATAAGAATTAAGGATTTCAAACCACATTTAAAATGTATACACAAGAAAATTTATCATTATATAACTCCTAGTAGCACCATATGATAATATGAAAACATAAAACTATGAAATGATGTCATGTGAGAATTCCTTATTGCTTTAGGGGGTGCCACCTAATAATGCTTAATTTTTTTGTTATTTATATGTATTATATTTTACGTCCTTTTAGAGGAGAAATAATGATAAAAGCGAAATGGTTTGCATAATATTTACAAAAGTAGCTCAACATTTGGAAACTTTACAAAGAGGCTTGTATGTAACTTTCCATAACTCAGAATACCTAGAATAGTGTGGTAAGAAGGATTGGATTAGTGAGAGCGAAAAGGAAAGATGACATGTAGGAAAAGGAAGCATGTGACATGAGAAAATGTGATCAAGCATCACATGCTATGTTTTTATGCAGAAGAGACAATAAGGAAATGATGAGTACAATAGGAACATCATCTTGTGTACCAATAGATAGCTGTTGTCTTTTCCTACTTAATAACATATTTGTGTACATAAAAGTTTTTAGTACAAAATTTACAGAACCAATAAATTCTAACAATATTATTACAAATGGTCCAGGTTTAGGGAAGAAAATGTTGTACTTGTTAGCACAGTTCTAGGCTAAGTCATGAGTAGGTTTTAAAATTTTTATCTTGTTTAAGACTAAATTTGTAAATTTCAAAAAATTAAAAAACGCTATTGAAATTTCTGGTAGCGCCTGATTTTCTCGTTCTGACAGTCTCCCTTCTCCTTCGGATAGTCTTATCATTCATGTTTTATTTCTTGTTCTTTTTTTCATTTTCCGATGCTACCGGAATTTCCGGTAGCATCTCCCATTTTTAAAAAATAAAGCTGAAAATGCAACCGTTTACGATTGTCCATGTGTCATAAAGGTGGAATATCTATTCCAAATCATGGGATTTCGTGATTGGATAGGTCACAAACTTAAAGTCAAGTCAATTCAAGTGGCAACAGTTAATCATTTTGGTTGATCGTGTTTGCTAGGTGTCAGTGACAGTTATAGCCAGTTGTTTCCTACCCCACCCATCTTAAATAACTCGTGTTTCCAAAATTTTAAGCATGTCTGTAGCATCAGTCCTAGCCATTTTTTTGAATTTTGATAGCCATTCTTTCGGTTCTATGTAATATGCTACGAGAATTTCCAATGAGTCCAAATTAAAGCAGGAAAATTGCTATATTTAAAAAAATCTCGTACACCCACCAGTAGCAGATTAGTTGGACTCTCCAAAGAACCTTTACTTCATCATTACTAATACATGCTTTATTTTATGACATGAAATATCATGTAACCATGAAGGATTATATGCATATAAGACTAAACTAAAAATTCATTTAAAATATTCGAAAATGGAGGAAATCTCACCATTTCGAATTTTTGAAGTGCAGACAAGGAAATATTGATTGAGGAGGTTAAGAACACATCCAAGATTTTTAAGAAACCTAATTCAAGCTAATTGCAACATCTTTTGGGTAAGATTCCACACTATGACACCTATTCTTCATAACAAGCAAGAAAATATTCAGGGCACCAAAGTCTAGGAAAGGTGGAAAGCTTAAGAGAATCGAACCCCAAGGAGCTGCGCTAGTTGGTGTAATCCAAATGTTAGAAGGTTGTTTATTCAGGAAGGATGGTATCCACTCTGCACCAGGTTAGGAGAATCAAATCAAGTTGTAGCTTGAGAGTTTGCTTAAACTTTTAGTGGACAGGAAGCCACTATCTTTGGTTTCAAGTTGCAGGTTTCAAAACAGTCAATTGTAGAGGCTTTTAACCTTCCCCAGGAAGGAGAAAAGTGGTTTAAAGGACAACTCATTACAGGAGGAGATCTCAATGCTTTTACCAGAGATGAATAAAGAGATCCTATCTGGGCCAAAGGAAATAGTCGAACTGGCTAAGATTTTTCTCACTTGTGGGAGAAGTTATACAGTAGTTTTTCTTTACCATATAAGGTTTCTTTTTCATTTTTCAGGTATGAGGACTCTTAATCTTCCTTATTTCATATTGAAGATCCTGACCAAAATGGTAGCTAGGATTGAAACACATCAGGATCATCAGAATATAGCCTATATCATCAGGAAATTATCAAGGTTCTGGTCAAAGAAGAACTAAAAAAAACTAGACTTGGGAATATTTCCTGTTTTACAAGGCAAGCCAACCTACACCAAAACCCCAAGAAATTGCTAAATCTTCTTCAACACAAGTTCAAACAAAAATCAAATCAACTGCATCAGCTGAAGGAAGCTCCAAAAGAAAGACAAAGAGGAAAAGCGTGAGCAGAGGTGCCAAGAGTAGCAAAGAGAAGCCTTTAGCTACTGAATATAAAAAGAAAAAGGAGCAAGGTGAAAGCTCTTCTGCCAGAAAATGAAAAGCTCAAAAATGGTTCCTCATGTTAGACCCTTTCCTAAGGTTTACACAATAACTCGAAGAAGAAAACTTGCAACTGAAGAGAAATATAAAGCGCAAGTGTTTCCTGAAATTTCGAAAGCGCATGAACAACAACAAGAAAACCAACCTCTCAATTCTGATGAGGAAACAATAAAGAAAGAAGGGCATACAAGAACTAGTAAAAACAAGAAAGAAAAGCTAAAACTAGTTTTCGAAACTAGGAAGAGACATAGTAGGGAAAGGAAAAAAATACAAGCTGAAATCAAAGGGCCTAAATAATCCTAGTTTACTGATTGAAGTAATAGTGATAGAAGAACAACCTATAGAGTTGCAGACTAAGGATCCTTCAATTGCAGAAATCAGAAGATCCTTAAAGAAGCAAAGAGGTAAAGTTCCCATGGACCAACCATCAGAGCCTCCCAAAAGAAGAAAGGTCCAAAAAAAAGAAGGAAAGAAAGAGACCATCATCAAAGGAGAAACAACCAAAATCACAAGGTCTAAATCTGCTAGAAATAAAACAAACTTGGATAAGCTTGTAGAGGTTGTAGCTCACATGGAATGAAAGGGTCTTTCGAAGAATTTCTATTAAAATTTTGAGGTGGAAATGTTATCCTACCAAAAATGTCGTAGGTATTTCCAGTTTTTCACTATTACATGTATTACCGGAATTTCTGGTAGCACTTGTCTCAACAGAAATATACAACTTTAAGTAAAAAACCTCCATACTAGTTTTGGAAAGACAACAACCCATAATAATATGGATAAGAAAGATGATGGATATGAGATAGTTATGAGGTTGTTTAAGGTTGTATTTAATGAAGCCATATGGTCATTCAATAGTCAAGCTCATAAAGAGAAAATCCAACAGCAAAAGGGTCAGCCAGCTAGTCTTTCCAATAGCAAAGTGTCATTCTTCCCTTTCTTCTCATCTACACATGTACTTTATGTTGCAATTCAATGGGAGATGTTTTTAATATCTGAAAGATACCCATGTGACAATGAAATAGTGGAACCACCAATTTAGGAGAGTTGGAGTTGGTGCTTCTCTCCCTATATATATCTTTTGCAAATATCATTTCAAGGTTGGATTTTGGTTCACATGAAGACTCAGCTTAATAAAATAGCTTTTTCTGCACTTCATGCTTGAGGCTTTTGTGATTCAAGTTATATCTAATGTGTGGTTTGTATATTTCCTTGTTCCCATTTTCTAAATTATAAATTTGCAGTCACTAGTATAGCATGAGTGAGAATCATTAAGAGGATCTGATGATGACTTATCTATTATCCAGTTTTCTGTAAATTGTAATATATGTTCAAGTAGAACTTGTTAGTGAAGGTTTTACAAAGGATTTGTGAGATCCTTTATACATATTTTTACTTTCTAGTTGTTGTCTCCCTTGTCAAGCCTATTTTAATCTTTTAAATGATAAATTATAGCAGCTAGTATAGTAAGAGTGAGAAATCATTAAGAAGATCTAATGATGACTTATCTACTATCCAATTTTCTATAAATCATAATATCAATTCAAGTAGAAATTGTTAGTGAAGGTTTCACAAAGGATTTGTGAAATACTTTATACTTTTTCTTACTTTCTAACTGTTATTTTCATTGCCAAGAAATAGAGTTTGTTACAAGGTTGTTTATGTAGTTGAAGTGATTGCCTTAAGATACTTAGTTTCTTAGGATATTTATCAGCTACCTGTTCTCTTTCCTCTTCTCCCCTATATTACTCACTTAACCACGCAATTTATGCTTGCCACAACTTGCCAAATGCATGAAAGTTAAAGAGGAACACAATCATTTCAAAAACTCCTTTAGAAGCCATCCTACCACTCAAAAAACACTTTTAAATTTTGAAATGAAATCATGATGTGTAAGGCTTACTCATTTTGTAGTCTAGGAGTAACTCATTGTGATAACAATAATCAATGGTGACTAGTAAAAATAAAAATTAACTAACAAAAGTAAAAAATCAAAGTATTGAAGAAAGGAAAAAAACATAGCATCAAAGACTCAAAAGACAAAAAGACCTATATATACAAAAAGGAGTATGAAATAAATTGTTTCATCCTTGATTAGTATAAAAAGAAAGGAAGTTGTTCTCAATTCTTGCACTATTTGAATCACTAAAGTTGTCAAACAGATACACATTGTAATTTTTCTTATAAGCATGAGATATGTGGTCATTCTAGATTATTTAATAGGAAAGATAATATAAGGAATATTTCTTTGGGCCTTTCTTGAATTTCAATTCATGTGGGAGATTAATAGGCTATTTTCTTCACTTTTCATTTTCTTGATTGAAATATCATTTTGGACAATATTAGAGTCATACTCGTGTGGATCTTTATGAGGACAAACAAAGACATCATCAAAATTATGAAACAAATAAAAAACACATTTTTTAGTCCTATGAACATTGCAAATTAGTCTATATGACTTTTTGGTCTCATGGGTTTCCAACATTCGAAAGTATAGTTTCACATATTTTTCTTTTTGACTCCCCTATATGTCTTTCTCTATTATTTGAAAATTCACTAGGAAAAAAGGAACAATCAAG
This sequence comes from Pinus taeda, assembly GCA_000404065.3. Lineage (NCBI taxonomy): Eukaryota > Viridiplantae > Streptophyta > Pinopsida > Pinales > Pinaceae > Pinus > Pinus taeda. Next base: position 60,680 of record APFE030290040.1, read on the forward strand.
GGGAGGGATACCTTTAGGGTAATTATATTGCTTAAGTGCAATAATTTCCTTTTGAGAGGAAGTCTATACTAGGATAACTGAGAAAATTCTCTTAGCATCCAAAAATACCTTCCAATCCTTGACATTGTTTGGTAGAATAGTTTGACACAGTGATTGTAAAATGTAATCGGGCCTTTTAGATAGAATTTTTATTTGAGGGTTAGAAACCTGTATAGAAAAGTGATCGGACAAGACATTTCATTCCCTTCCAACATGAGAAATGTTAAGGTAACCTAATTTGGAAATTTTGTACCAAGCAGTTTCAGTATATCACGTAATCAACTTATTTGAAGCAGAATGGACCATTTTAATTAGATTGACACTAAGATGAGAGTAAAAAAAGGTAGTCAGGTGTTTGCAGCCTAAGTTGATGTCTTGTTTAATATCGAAAAATAAATCCTCAAACTCAACAACGTTATTTGTACTATCAAATTCAAGTGTAAAGGAAATTGATGTATATTTTCTAAGGGGAGAATATAACACGACTTTGGTCCCATATATTTTATTTGAATATGCACCATTAATGTGCATATTCCAGACTTGATCATTTTGATTCACAATGGAAGGAGGAAGTGACTCTTTCTCAGTGAAAAGAGAGTAAACTCCAAGTATTTATTCGATAAAATTCACATGGGGCTGCGGTAAATTCGTAATATAAGGGGAGATTCTTCCTTCCCTTAAAGAAATATTATTCTTACATTATAGGAAGGGTCATATGAGTTCCATCCAAAGACATATACCATACATTGTAGTTTTCCAATCTCTACCATGAATGATTGAATAGTTACAATCTATCATGTCCATTACCTAGATCTCACAAGTTGTTCTAATTTCAGAATGAGCACACAAATTTAAGGTGACATCCTTTATCTCAACTATAGTTTTTGTTGAGAATTGTTATAGGCCACCATTTTCCCAAGTCTTTCCTCAAAGCATTGCAAGTTGAATTCCTCCATAGAAATTTTTGGCATAACACTATGGCCTAATCCACTGTAAAATAAACAACAATGAACAATTTTGTAAAATAATTTTATAGAGACATAAAAAAAGATGGTTTTTGACAAAATTTCTAGAATTTTTTACAACGAAGAATTTCTCTTTGGGAGAATCCTCTTTTAGGAGATCCTCAAGGAAATGGATAGGAGTGGGAATTCTTCCTTCGAGAAAATTCTTTAAATGTATTTATTTCTGAGGAATGGTGGCTATAACAAGCAACGAAACATCAAATTTATGTTGGCCATTTGATTTAGAATATTAAATTAAGAAATAACTAGAGAGGAAGGGGTGGTAAAATTTACATTCAAACGTGAGGGAGTTGCATCTGTGACTTTTCAATTATTGACCTCCTTGAAGGGATGATTCTTGGCATTTATAGACATCCTTATTTCGTTATCATCACTCCAATCCAAGGTTGCAATCATAGGATCTATTATTTTAATAAAAATTCTTTCATAAGAATTCGTTTTAGCATCACAGGTATTTTCATCATGGTAATATTTGCAAATGTTACACCATGCTTGGGAAAGAAGAGAATTCACATGATATATTTGTGAAGGATTTCTCATGATATATGAAGTAGAATAATCAATGTGAGTTTACGCTACTTCATTGTTCTCAAAACATATTAGACACTTGGCCATGTCTTACATTAGTTAAGGAATAGAAGATATATCAATTTGGTTAATTGAATCTTCAAGTTGAAGACAAACATGATGAAATTATTATTCATATTCCAAACATAATTGTAACACAATGCAAAAAATATAAATATTTTCTTCTCTAACATATGGTGATAATGAGGAGGTATAAAAATACAGTAATACATTATGGCTGCTTGATTTTGTGACTTGATGATATCAAGAATTTGATTATACATTTTAGTGAATCAAAGATTAAATGATTTAATTGTTTCACCTTTAGTAAATGTAGAATTAGTATATTCTCAAAGGATATTAATAGGTCTCTAAAGTTTTCCATAAGTGGATTTTTACCAGTAACATAACTCCAACTAGTTAGAAAAGGCCTTAGGAAGAGGTTCAAAAAAGTTGGTTGTTTCCTTTCCTTCTAAGTAGTTAACAAAACATGCATGTAGGTTGTTGGAATTATAACTAATGTGTTTTCCTTGATGGAAAACTACTTGATAAATATGTCAACATCATGCTTATGAAGATACTATAGGTGACATAGACAAAGGAATATCAGTTCATGGATAGAGGAACGATAAAGGACAAATTTGGAAAGTATATGCAATTCCTGTGAATAAAGGCCGCATACATATGCGACTATGGTGAAGAAAAGTCGCGTATAGTTTCTGCAACATGGTATTGTCAATACCAGTGGTCTTTACCATGCTATTGGCCCATAGTAATGAGTGCAACAAAGGATATTTGATCCCATCAATGAATACCATCGGCATTACTAAGGAATTGGCCTAAGGTATGGGCTAAGGTATAATCTATATAAGGAGATGTATATCAAAGTGTTATGTGTGAAAGTTTTGTATTTTCTATGAATGATTTGATCTCGAATAGGTGTGCACCAGGAATCAAGGAAAAGATACAAATATAAAAAACAAAATAATATGAAGTATGGTATCATATGTACTTGTTTGATTTTCTTATTGAAAATATCTAATTGTGATAGATCTGTGGTGTTAATGATACTCTAACATGAATATGAGATAGTAAGGCCTGTGAAATATATTATGTGGTTGTAGTGAAAGTATGACTAAGTGATTTGAGATATATAGGTTAGTTTTCCTTTGAAATATCATGTACATATGTAGATTTTCTTATGAATAGTCACATATATTTTCTACAACATGGAAAGCTATGTATACGTGTGTCAAATATGAAAGGCATGTACATACACAGAAGTGCTTTATAAGTGCCGCATACATCTGCTAGGTTTTGTATTATGAGTTGATGATAATGGTTGATTTGTTCTGTTATGTATTCTAGTGTTTTTTGATGATGTCTCTCTTATAATATGATGTAAATGACAGTATTGATTGGGATAAATTGATTATGAATTAGAAGTTGAATAAGTGATGATACTATTGTGTGATAATTTATATTTGGTTCAGTGATTTATGTTGGCTTTACTATCTGTTTGGGTGATTGATACAAAGTCTAATTGACTCAAATTGAGTTATCAATATTTTGATATTTGTACGCATGTATTATTTAGGAGAAGCATGTAAATATGCAAGGATCATTAAGAATAGTAGCATATACAATTTGATGCATGCTTGATCAACATTTCCAGTGGCAGCAATTGGTTTATGTGATGAGTAACAATAACTGACTTGGCATATTTATGAGTAGTTATCCATTGAATTGATTAGAGTGGATCAAGTTTGGAACATTCTAAAAATTTATCCACAATGAGCTAAGGATAACAATCTTCCAAAAGGGGTTTGTAGCTGCCTTCCATTAGGAGGTGGAAAATGAGAGAAGTTTGTACCCTTATGCAGGTAGGAGCTTGTGTACTGGTTAAAATTTGCACTAGTAAAAGACTGTAAGAACATTATTTTTAATAAAAGAAGAAGACAAAGACAAAAATAGTGGTGGTGTTCTCCCACATTGTGTTTCCACCTAAAAAATCCTAGTGTTCAAATGGTTGTGTGTGTTAATGATTTATCTGCTTCTTAACCCCTTATACTTATTGTTTAATTGATGAATAATGCAATAATAATGCATTGATTAATGTTGCACAGGTGATTAGATAAGTTATCTAGATATACACGGGTTTCTGTATTGACAGTCGCTTACATATGCTAGTTTCCTTTACAATATTCATGTATAATAATAATAACAATAATAATAATAATAAGATGAAATTAAAATTGAAGTAAAATATTGATTCACCACCCCCCTCCCTCTCTATATTTTTCCTAACAATTGGTATCAGATAAAGTACTTCACAAGAAGCTTGATTGCTTGAAGGAAGATTCATCAAGATGAGAAATCAAGAGGGAGTAGCATCTATCAGGCCACCATTGTTTAATGAAACCAACTTAGTTTTCTAGAAATTTAGAACAAGATATTATCTTCAGTTACTTGGAGCTAATGTTTGGGCAATCCTTGAAGGAGGCTTTCAATATCCATCATCCATTTCCACAGATGAAGAAAAAAAGACAAAACATGAGACCAATGCAAAGGTTGTCAATGTTCCATTGGGAAGCTTGTCGGAATAAAAATTAGTGGAGGTTATGCAACTAAATACAACAAAGTCTATATGGGACAAGATCATCCAAATTTATGAAGGTGACACTAAGGTAAAGAGTTCCAAACTTCAAGCATTTAAAATTCAATATGCAACTCTCATATTGCATAGTGATGAAAGTATTGCAAGTTTCTTTCTTAGGGTAGATGAGATCATTAATTCAATGAGAAATCTTGGGGATGGAGTAAAAGGTTCAATGTATTTTGAGAAAATACTATGGTCTCTAACCCCAAAATTTGATTCGAAAGTATCTTCCATTGAAGAAATGTAGGATTTGATAAACCTTATTGTTGAAAAACTTCATGGGATCATGACATCTTATGGAATGAGAAAATGGTGTCCCTTCGATATCATAGAAGAAAAATTCATAGCTAGTTCTAAAGGAAAATAAAAGGAGGAGCTTAAGGAATCAAGTTGTGTATCATATGAAGAAGATGCAAACATCATAAAGAAACTACAAGTAGGAACTGGTAAGTTTAGAGTAAGCTTCCTTTCAATGTTTTTCTTGTGGAAGAGTTGTTCATTATGCTACTAAATTCCCTTACAAATAAAACCATGAAAAAGGGAAGGATTATGAAAAATAAAATAATAGAGGAAGGTTTGAAAACAAGAAAATTTTATACACACACGAAGATAGTGTGGTCTTTCAAATAGTGAAGAAGGTGAGTCTGATCAAGAATATCAATTACTTAATATGGCATTTGAAGATAGTGTATTGATGATTATGATTAGGTTTTTATGGATGCCCTAGAAGAAAAGGATAATCTCATTAAGGAAACAACTTTGCCTAGAAGAGGCACTGAAGAAACAAATTCTACAAAAGGAGAGGCATAATTAGAAGCTAGAACTAGAAATATTAAGTCTAAGAAAGGAAATTGAGAAAACAAAAGGTCTAAACCTTAGATTTTCTAAAGGATTTGAGACCATAGAATAAATAATCAAAATAAAACCCTCTCCTCTAATAAAATAGGTCTTGGATACAATGGAGAATCATTAAAGACTATGGAATCTTCTAAAACAGGTACATGAAGCTATCTCAATGCAGTAAAGGGAAGCAATCAACAAAATTCAATCTCTAAGCAAAGGAATGAGGGATAAAGTGTCTTGCAGGTAAAACATCCTTACCACACTCAAAATTGAAACTACACGAAAAGGTACTACAATCCCATGAAATTCTACTTCAATGATCAATGCTTCACTTTTCATAATTTTGGCCATCAGGCTACTCAATGTGTCCCTTATAAAGCTATAATGACTAGAGAAGAAAGAAAAGAGAATAATGAGATTGGATTAAATAAATACTTTCTCACCTCTCCATGATGAAACAAAATGTTTCTTTTGAAAAAAATTGGGCATAGAGAGACTGAATGCAGAAGCAGAATGAGACCAATGTTTTAGAATGAACAAAAGAAAACATCATCCAAGGTATGGAAAAATAAAATCATAGAATCTAAAAATTGTGGTTTAGCTTAGTGCAAGAAATCAAGAAAATATATGGTACATTGACATTGGATTCTCAAATCATATGACAAGTGATAAATATAAATTTATTTCCTTTAATTAAATAATTAAAGAAAAGAATGTAACCTTTATAAATAACTCACCTACTACTATTAAAGGGAAAGGAACTGTTCTGCTAAAGGATAAGGTTCAATATGGAAATGTTTTATTTGTTGATGGATTAATACATAAATTATCGAGTGTTAGTTAGATGTGTGACTAAGGGCATGAAGTTGTTCATCGCCAAGATTTATCATTGAATTAATAAGAAATATTGGGACATCCAAGCTTCACTCAAAATATTGGGACATCTAAGCTTCACTCAATTACACAAGTCAAGTAGAATAGGAGCAGTAATTGACTTCCCTAACATCTCTCTTCCATAGAACAACGTATCCAAATCATGTCAATTCGTTAAGAAAACCAAAGTTTAGTTTAATGCTAAAGAAGGTATTTCAAGTAAGCCACTTGAACTTATTCATAATTATTTGTGTGGTCCTATGAGAAAGAAGTCTTCTTGAGGTGAACAACACTTCATATTGTCCATTGATGATTTTACCATAATGTGTTGGATTGGCTGATTGAAACATAAAGATGAAGCATTTGATAAATTTAAAGTCTTTAAAGCTCTAGTATAAAATGAGTTAGATTTAAAAATCAAATGTCTTAAATCTGATAGAGAAGGAGAGTTTATATCAAATGAGTATTTTTACATTTGTGAAAAACATGGTATTAAGAGGCAGTTTTCTATAGCTAAAAATCCTCAACAAAATTGATGTGGGAGCAACCAGCACCAAATCCAGCGAACGCAAGCCATGCAAGCAAAACAGAGTTAAAGCAAATTTAAAGCAGAAAACAGATTTAAAGCAGATTTAAAGCATGCATGCATTATGAAGCTTTTGTGGAGAAAATCAGGAGAGGATAGGATTGATCCTTTCTAAAATTCTTATATAAATGTAATACGATAGGGGTGTAGAGATATATCTGTTTTGGGAGGTATTTTGTGAGTGGAAAAAAATGTAATCGGTGTGGATTTGTTGGTTAAGGCTGCAATGCCTTAGATCAAGTGATCTTTTTTAAATAATGAAATTATATATTATGTCGATTTCCTGTCTATTGAGTTATGAGTTTTATAGTTTAACTAATGAACGAATTGCTCTGTTGCGTTCTTGTTGATCGACCATCGATCAGTCAAAGGATCGATGGCGATCTAAATATCATTTAAATGTTATATATGGGTTCGATTATAGGCGTGTGTAATCCGGATTGGATTAATATTGAATTTCCACAGTCGAAGGTCTGGAACAGCGACATGCCAGAATCATCATTTGCCTGAATCGTTTGAAATTAAGCAAGGAGCGAAATCAAGTTAATTACAATGGAAACGGATGCGAATGTATTAAAAATCTGTTTGATGGAGGATCGGGTCCGATCAGTAATCGGATGGCTTATGGGTGCGACGTCATTCAGTCGTTCTGATTGACCGATTGCGATTTAATCGCATCGGAACTGTGGACCATTTCATATCGCATTACATTAATCTCTGATTACCAATTGGGTTGAATTATAGCGATTCCGATTGAATCGGATTGGAGCAACAGAGATTGAATTTAAATCGAAGTTAGATGGATCGACGGAACCACCAATGTTTATAGGGCCGGCTGTATTTATTTTTAAATCCATATATTCCCGCATATTTGTATTTTGTGTGGTGTGGAGGTTTTAAAACTTAACACCTATATTGAAATGATTGCAATGATTATGTATGGATGGCACGATTTTAATGAAGATCCACGTCAATAAATTAATAGTTTTTAAGTTTAAAACGCTTCCAATAAGGCTTAGTGGGCCATAACCCACAGGCCCAGGTTCGATTTTTTAATGGAATTGGGATTTTGGGCTTACCCAAGATCTCATCCCATCAGTTTGGTATCAGAGCAGTAAAAGATTCTGCGGAAGGAGGTACAGTTCTTAATGAAGTATGAATAGGTATGGTCTTTATATTTGTTGTAGGTAGCAGCAGAGGAAGGTGAGAAGATTACAATAGCCTAGAGTGTTTACCAAAAGGCCAAGTCGAGAGGAGAGCTTGGTGAGGAAGGAGGCAGCAAGGAGGACTTGCTATTGCAGAGGTAGATTGCAGCTCACAAGTTAAAGATATTACGAAGGCCAGGAGAAGCATATGACCAGGAGGTCATAAATTTTTGTGCCTCGGGAGTCTGATGCGGGAGCAACCAGCACCAAAGCTAGCGAACGCAAGCCATGGAAGCAAAACAGTATTAAAGCCGATTTAAAGAAGAAAACATATTTAAAGCGGATAAAGCAGATTTAAAGCAGATTTAAAGCGTGCATGCATTATGAAGATTTTGTGGAGAAAATCAGGAGAGGATATGATTGATCCTTCCTAAAATTCTTATATAAATGTAATACGATAGGGGTGTAGAGATATATCTGTTCTGGGAGGTATTTTGTGAGTGGAAAAAAATGTAATCGGTGTGGATTTGTTGGTTAAGGCTGTAATGCCTTAGATCAAGTGATCTTTTGTAAATAATAAAATTATATATTACGTCGATTTCCTGTCTATTGAGTTATGAGTTTTGTAGTTTAACTAATGAACGAATTCCTGTGTTTTTTTCTTGTTGATCGACCATCGATCAGTCAAAGGATCAATGGCGATCTAAATATCATTTAATTGTTCTATATGGGTTCGATTATAGGCGTGTGTAATACGGATTGGATTAATATTGAATTGCCACAGTCGAAGGTCTGGAACAGCGAGATGCCAGAATCAGCATTTGCCTGAATTGTTTGAAATTAAACTCAAGAGGAGCGAAATCAAGTTGATTACAATGGAAACGGATGTGAATGTATTAAAAATCTATTTGATGGAAGATCGAGTCCGATCAGTAATCGGATGGCTTATGGGTGCGACGTCGTTCAATCGTTGCGATTGACCGATTGCGATTTAATTGTGTCAGAACTGTGGACCATTTCATAACACATTACATTAATCTTTGATTATCGATTGCATTGAATTACAGTGATTCCGATTGAATCGGATTGGAGCAACAGAGATTGAATTGAAATCGGAGTTAGATGGATCGGCGGAACCACCGATGTTTATAGGGCCGACTGTATTTATTTTTAAATCCATATATTCCTGCATATTTGTATTTTGTGTGTTGTGGGGGTTTTAAATCTTAATACCTATATTGAAATGTTTGCAATGATTATGTATGGATGGCACGATTTTAATGAAGATCCACGTCAATAAATTAAAAGGTTTTAAGTTTAAAATGCTTCCAATAAGGCTTAGTGGGCCATAACCCACAGGCCCATGTTCGAGTTTTTAATGGAATTGGGATTTTGGTCTTACCCCAAGATCTCATCCCATCAAAAATGGAGTGGCAGAACGAATGAATAGAACAATCCAACAAACGGCATGTGCCATGCTTGATGATTTGAGAGCACAACATACTTTCTACGGGGAAGAAGCATATACAACTATGAATATCCTCAACAAAGCTCATATTTTGGTAAACTCTAATAAAACTCCTTATGAACTATGGTTTGGTAAGCCTCTAACTTTTAAACATTTTAGAGTTTTTGAAAAAAATGTTACATAAGGAATAATGATGATAAGCTTGGAAATTTTGAATCTAGAGCCAATGAAGGAATTCTCCTTGGATACTCCTTTGAAAGCAAAGGATACAAATTCTACAATAAAATGATTCAAAAGATTGTTGAATGCATTGATGTTGTAATTGATGAAGCCTCCACAATTACCAAAAGGGAAGCACCATCATACGACAAACGTGTTTCTAGAACAAGCCAAGAGGTTCTATGAGAGGGAATGAATGAAGAACCAGAAGAAGGAATTAAAAGAACAGAAGCATCATAAAATAATCCTTCAAGGTATGTTCAAGAAAATCATCCGAAATCGCAAATTATAGGTGAAAAGGAAGCTAGAGCACACACTAGAAGAACTCTCATTGGAACTTCTAGTTACCTAGCCTTACTATGCAGAATTGAACCTCAAAATGTAAATCAAACAAGAAAAGATGAATGTTGGCTTAAGGCAATGGATGAAGAACTTGATCAAATACAAAAGAACCATACATGGGAGTTAGTTCCAAGACGTCATGATAAAAATATTATTGGGACAAAGTGAATGTTCAAAAAAAAACTAAATGAAAATGAAAAAGTGATTAGAAAGAAAGAAATACTTGTTCGCAAAGGCTATGCTCAACAGGAAGGAATAGACTTCGAAGAAACATTTTCACTTGTATCTAGACTTTAAGCCATAAGAATGTTTCTTTTACTTTCAAACTTTCATAACTTCAACGTATATCAAATGGATGTTAAATCTACATTTTTGAATTGGGATATAGAAGAAGTTTATATTGAACAACATGAAGGATTTATTCTAGGAGATGAAAAAAATATTGATTGAAAAATTAGGAAGGCTCTGTATGGATTAAAACAAGATCCTCATGAATGGTGTTCTCGTCTTGACAAGTATCTTCAACAACAACATTTCAAAAATTGGTGAGCAGAAATCAACCTATATTTAAAATTTGATGCAGATAAACTTTTAATACTTGTTATTTATGTAGATGACATCATATTTGGAAGTAATGTAGAAACTATGATTCGAGAATTTGCTTCAGTTATGCAGTAAGAATTTGAGATGTATCTACTTGGTTAACTAACATACTATCATGGTCTTCAAGTTCAATAAATAATAATGGTTTCTTTCTCTCACAAACCAAATACGTGAAGTAGATTTTAAAGAAATATGGAATAGAATACTGCAAAAATGTATGCACACCAATAGTAACAAGATGCAATCTTAGTTTACATCATGATTGTAACAACCCTAAAATTAAAACATGAAATTAATTAGATCAATTATGTGATTTTCAATCAACACACCTTTATTCAACTAATTAGCATAGAATTTTTGAGAAATAGGAGCAAAGTCAACTTACCTATAGTGATGATATTCCTTACTTGTAATCTCGGAGTTGAACACTATTTGAATCTCATTAACCGCAACAAAGTTTTGGGGATGACTCTCCACCCAACCGTAGGCTCAGCTGCATATAGTCTTTCTACAACTAGCCACCCCCAAGCCCTCAATCTATGTACTACTGCCAGAGAATCCTCTGTCTCACAACACTTTTCTCCTAAGAGAATGGATGATGGAATAATGGAATGCCCTCTCATCTTCCTCATTGTCTATTAAATAGAGTAAACATTGGAAGGGGAACATCATGCACACATTCCATGTGTCAACATGCAACTTTTTTATTTTATTTTATTTTAAGATTTACTTAAGTTCAATTTTCTCTTAATCTATTTATTTCTTATTTTATTCATTTTTACTTTTTGATAACTTTACTTATTTTTGCTATTGTTATAGTTCTTTTAGTTAACTCTTTCTTATTTTATTTTACTTTTTGTTAACTTTACATTTTATTATTATTTTATAGTTTTACTTTTATATCTACTTATTTAGAACACTAGTATTTTTATTTACTATTTTATTTATTTTTTATTATTATACTTCTTTATTATTTATTATCTATTCACTATTATTATCTTTTATAATAAAACTCTATATGAACTATGGTTTGGTAAGACTCTAACTATTAAACATTTTAGAGTTTTTGGAAGAAAATGTTACATAAAGAATAATGATGATAAGCTTGGAAAGTTTGAATCTAGAGCTGATGAAGGAATTCTCCTTGGATACTCCTCTAAAATAAAAGGATACAAATTCTAGAATAAAATGATTCAAAAGATTGTTGAATGCATTGATGTTGTAATTGATGAAGCCTCCACAGGTACCAAAAGGGAAGCACCATCAGATGAAAATTGTGTTTCTAGAACAAGCCAAGAGGTTGTATGAGAGGGAATGAATGAAGAACTAGAAGAAGGAATTGAAGGAACAAAAGCATCATAAAAGACTTCTTCAAGGCATGTTTAGAAAAATCATCTGAAATCTCAAATTATAGGTGAAAAGGAAGCTAGAGTACACACTAGAAGAACTCTCATTTGAACTTCTAGTTACCTAGCCTTACTATGCACAACTGAACCTCAAAATTTAAATCAAACAAGCAAAGATGAATGTTGGCTTAAGGCAATGGATGAAGAACTTGATCGAATATAAAAGAACCATACATGGGAGTTAGTTCCAAGACGTCGTGATAAAAATATTATTGGGACAAAGTGAGTGTTCAAAAACAAACTAAATGAAAATGAAAAAGTGATTAGAAAGAAAGAAATACTTGTTGCAAAGGCTACGGTCAATAGGAAGGAATAGACTTCGAAGAAACATTTTCACCTATATCTAGACTTGAAGCCATAAGAATGTTTCTTTTACATTCAAACTTTCATAACTTCAATGTATTTCAAATGCATGTTAAATCTGCATTTTTAAATTGGGATATATAAGAACAAGTTTATATTGAACAACCTGAAGGATTTATTCTAGGAAATGAGAAAAATATTTGTTTGCAAAATTAATAAGGCTTTGTATGGATTAAAACAACATCCTCGTGAATGGTGTTCTCATCTTGACAAGTATCTTCAACAACAAGGTTTCAAAAAGTGGTGCACAGAAATCAACCTACATTTAAAATTTGATACCGTTAAACTTTTAATAGTTGTCATTTATGTAGATGACATCATATTTGGAAGTAATGTAGAAACTATGATTCGAGAATTTGCTTCAGTTATGCAGTAAGAATTTGAGATGTATCTACTTGGTTAACTGACATACTTTCGCGGTCTTCAAGTTCAATAAACAAATAATGGTATCTTTCTCTCACAAACCAAATACGTGAAGTAGATTTTAAAGAAATATGGAATGGAAGACTGCAAAAATGTATGGATACCAATAGTAACAAGATGCAATCTTAGTTCACATGATGATTGTAACAACCTTGAAATTTAAAACATGCGATTAATTAGATGAATTATGTGATTTTCAATCCACACGCCTCTATTCAACTAATTAGAATAGATTTTTTGAGAAATAGGATAAAAATAAACTTACCTGTAGGGATGATATTCCTTGTAATTTCTGAGTTGAATGCTATTTGAATCTTGCTAACCGTAACAAAGTTTTAGGGACGACTCTCCACCCAACCGTAGGCTCAGCTGCATATAGTCTTCCTACAACTAGCTACCTTCGAGCCCTTAATAAACATACTACTGCCAAGGAATCCTTTGTCTCACAACTTTTCTCCCAAGAGAATGGATGATGGAATGATGGAATGCCCTCTCATCTTCCTCATTGTCTATTAGATAGAACAAACATTGGAAGGGGAACAACATGCACACATTCCATGTGTCAACATGCAATTTTTTATTTTTTTATTTTTATTTTTTAAGATTTACTTAAGTTAAATTTTCTCTTAATTTATTACTTTCTTATTTTATTATTTTTACTTTTTGATCTTACTTATTTTTACTATTATAGTTCCTTTAGTTAACTCTTCTATTTTATTTTACTTTTTGTTAACTTTACTTTTATTTTTTATAGTTTACTTTTATCTCTACTTATTTAAAACTCTAGTATTGTTATTACTATTTATTTATTTTTATTATTATATTTCTTTATTATTTATTATCTATTTACTATTATTATCTTTTCTTTTGTTTCTTATTTTTTTCTTATAAAAATATATAGTATTATTAGTATTATTATTTTATTATGATTTTGATTATTAGGGACATTACAATGATTCTCCTTCAGTGAATCAACCAGAATATTGATCTATCATCAAAAGCTTTCTCTTCCTTATAGGAACGAGACCAGATATTATGCCTGCAGTTGGGATTTTTGGATGATTTCAGGCAAATCCTAAAGAACGTGATCTCCATGCAGCCAATAGAGTATTCAAGTATTTACAAGTAACTCAATATTTATGTCTATGGTATCCCAAAGATGTAGATTAGGTAGATAATATTTATTATCAAAAGACTACAAGTGGAGGAGCATTTTATTTGGGACCATTCTTGGTATCATGGTTCAGCAAAAAAAAAGCTCCATTTCTTTATCTATTACTGAGGTAGAATATGTTATTGTTGAATCCTATTGAACATGACTTATATGGATGATGCAAATATTGCAAGGCATTCAAATCACTTTTCCTCAACCTATACCTATTCATTGTGAAAATACTAGTGCCATAAGTATTTAAAAAAATCCTGTCATGCACTAAAAAACCAGGCATATTACCATCAAATATCATTTTTTGATAGAACAGGTGCTTGAACAAAAGGTCAAACTGGAATATGTCCCTTCAAAGGAACAAGTTGTAGATATATTTACAAAGCCACTTCCATGTGATTGCTTTGAATATCTTAGACATAAACTAGGAGTGGTCTCTGCTTCATCACTTTGTTAATTAGTATCACATATATTTCATGTTTAGGGGGAGATGAGATGGTAAATTATTACAATTTACTTTATGTACATGGATATCATGAAGGACAGTCACGTATATACGTGAACTTGGTTCTATATAGTAGCGTATGTTTATGTATGATGAACAAATAGTGGGAGAGTCTCAGGGAGAGGTTTTGGTATATTTCAGTTAGTTTTTCTTTGGCCCTATGGTTATAGTATTGATTGGTTACAGTCTGTTGATATTCAGTTGCTACTTAGAAGTGATATTGGGTTATGATGGTTATGAGTTTCTGTTGTTATTTTGACTTTACTAATTGATGAGTTTGATATGATCAAACCTCACAGTGAATAGTTGGCATAGGTTCAGGGGGAGAATTTTTTATATTTCTAGATGTACATTGTTGGAATTATCATTTCTTGAGAATTCCTTGTTAGATAATGATGCTTATGATTGGTGATGTTGTTGATGACACATTTGTTGCTAAATCTTTGGATGATGACTATATGTTTCTTAGGAAGGTGACTATGTTATGATGCTCTCCTTTGTTCTCCTATATGCTGTTAATACATGATGATGGTGTAGGATCCTATATGGTATATGATGGTTGGTGAAGACTCTCATGGTATTTCTTTGATTTTGGTCATAAATGTCATTTTTATATCTTGATGTAAAGGTCATTTAAAGACCCATGATGTAATCATTGTAATACTGAGTCATGTTTGTACTATTAGGGTCAATTCAATTTTGTATGTAATCCCATTATTTTTGGCATTTTAGGTATTATTGAGTAAAATATTTGACCCCAATATTTTGGGTAATTATGTAAGCATGAGTCCTTGGTGATAGGAAAGGTCATATTTGGTTGAGTTATAGGGTCATGTTCTTCCTTGAAAAACTTATAGAAGATTCAACATATGCTCAGGGGAGCATGGTTAATGTTCATATTCAGCAGATCAACCCTACAATGATCCTCTATACAAAGGGAGCAAGAAGTATTCATTCAGAGTTGATCATCACCATTCCCTTGATGTCAAAGGGGGAGAGTAGCTTATTGTTAGAATGCTCGAAGAGAAGTTTGGTATGCCTACAGATGTGTTTACGTGTATCTACAAGTAGTGGTGACCAAAGACCAAAGTGGTTTCCATCAATTCTAAAGGGGTATTTTGTTGGCATTATGACTAATGTGTTGTCCTCGATGGAAACCTACTTGACAAAGATGTTAATAGGATGGTTATCAAGATACTACAGGTGATATAGAAAAAGTAATATCAGTTCAAGGACAAAGGAATGATAAAGATGAAATTTGGAAAGTATATGCGATCTCGTGAATAAAAGCCATGTACATACATGGGTATGGTGAAGAAAAGTCACGTAAATTTTTAGCACCATGGTATTGTCAATACACGGGGTATTTACCATGGTATTGCCCCATAGTAATGAGCATGACAACAAATATTTCGTCTTTTGAAAGAATACCATTGACATTACTAACAGATTGGCCTAAGGTGTTGGCTAAGGCCTAAGATATATAAGGAAATGGAGATCAAAATGTTATATGTGAAAGTTTTGTATTTTCTATGAACGATTTGATCTTAAACATGTATGCACCAAGGAGAAAAGAAAAGACACGAATAAAAAAAATTCTGAAGTATGGTATCATATGTACTAGTTTGACTTGCTTGTTGAAAATATCTAAGTGTGATAGATATGTGGTGTTAATGATACTCTGACATGAATATGAGACAGAAAGGGTTGAGAAGTATATTATGTGGTTGCAATGAAAGCATGACTCAGTGATTTTAGATATCTACATTGGTTTTCCTCTGAAAGATCGCATACATACGAGGATCTTCTTCTGAATATTAGCGTATATTTTCTGCAACATGGATAGATATGTATGCAAGTGTCAAATATGAAGGACATGTATATACACAAAAGTTATTTATAAGATTTGTGAACATATGCTAGGGTTTTACAGTATGAGATGATGATAATGGTTGATCTATTCTGCTATTTTTACTGATGTCTTCCAATGAAGTATCTCTTATAATAATTTGTGTTTGACAGTATTGGTTGCGCTGAATTGATTATGAATTAGAAGTTGACTAAGTGATGATACTACTTTGTGATAATCTCTATTCGGTTCAGTGATTTATGTTGGATTCAGTACCTATTTGCATGATTGATACAATGGCACAATGATTCAAATTCAGTTATCAATATTTTGAGATTTGTACGTGGGTATTCCTTAGGAGAAGCACATATATACATAGGTATGATTAAGAACAATAGTTTATACAATATGATGCATGCTTGATTAGGGTTTGCAGTGGCAGCGGTTCGTTTCTGTGATGAGTAACAATGTTTAACTCACCATATTGATGAGTGGCTACACATTGAATTTATGGGAACTGATCCATTTTGAAACATTCTGAAAAGCGATCTGCAAAGAGATGAGGATAGAATTCTTTAGAAAGGGGGTTGTAGCTCCCTTCTAGTAGGAGCTAGAAAACAAAAGAAGGTTGTAGCCTTTTGTAGCTATTAGTATGTGTACTGGTTAAAATATGCATCAGTATAAGATGAATAGAGAATACAAGATTTTAATAAAATAAGAATACAGAGACGAAAATGGTGGTGTTTTTCACCCACATTAGATTTCCACCTAAAAAATCCTGAATAATAATGCATTGATTAATGATGCACAAATGATCAAATAAGTTATCTAGATATATGCGGGTTTCTGTAGTAACAGTCGGGTACATATGCTAGTTTCCTTTACAATAGTTATGTATAATAATCAGAATAAGAAATTGAAATTGAGGTAAAATATTGATTCACCCCCCGTCTCTTAGTATTTTTCCTAACATAGGTGTCATTCTCATTGGCACCAAAATTTTGACATCTACTAGAAAAAGAAATTAGATGTTCATTTGCAATGATGGTGCCATCAATCCAGAACTTGGGAAAGTGATAATTAAATATGGGTAATGACATATTAGTGGGTGTGAAATTTTATAGGGATGCCACATGCCAAGGAGTGATATTTCCATCTTCTTAAAATTGAACTAAATCATGCTTTCTCATTACCTTGGTAGGATAATTATTTGGATTTTATGAAGGAATGAAATGAAATACATATACAAACAAAAACACATAGATACAATGAAAAAAAAAACTTCAATTCATTAATAGCAAAGTACTGAAAATTGTTTACATGCAAAATGGAATTAAACAAGGTCAGACGGTCGTAGTTTATCTTTGAGAAGGGTTGTGGTGGCTACATGCCTTCTAAACTGTGTTACAATGAGGCTCAAAGGCCTAATTATCATTAAGAAATAACAGAAAATCCTAAACATCCAAAAACAACTAACCCATGGAGATGAAGCGCAAAATTATGCGGGCCCCGTTGTGGTAAATTAGTACATCAACTTCCCTAGGTCGTAACTTTGGCATACATTCTTCGTTTGACACATATGATACCTCCTTACAAATATCTATCCAAGGAATAAAAATTTCAAGTAAAGATCCTTGTGGTAAGGTATGGGTTTGTTTTTTCCAAAAAACATTGTTTATGGCCTCAAAACATCTCTAGAAGTTCATGACCCAAAAAATTCCAAAAATAGTAAACTTTTCTACAATGGATGAAACTAAAAGAAAGAATTGTAGGGATCCAAGTGGAATAGGTGGGTGGCCACCAATATCAACCTTGATTAGTCTGCCCCCGCCCCCCCCCCCCGAACATAGGAAGCAATTCTCCCCATTGCATTGAGTGCCTCCATGAGATTGGGAACTTCTATTGAATTTGGTCCCTGGTGAGACACTTGTCTTAGTGTAGGAGTTAGTCAAATTTGAAAAAACAATACAGTTGGACTTTTTGTTGGTGAGTGTTCTTGATGTTAATTTCCATGATCCGATCATTTATGTAATGTTCCATGTAGTCTAGGTTTAGATCTATTGGTGTTAGTTGTTCTGCAATGTCTGATGTGTCGAATAATGGTGGAAAGTATGGATGAAGACTTTCCACATTGAACATAGAGTGCAGGCCAAGGAATGGGGGAATGATGAGCTCAATATAATTGTCTCCCACCACTTTGGTGATGGTGTAAGCCTCTTATTAGAGTGGTTTCGACTTTCGATGTACTCCAATAAGGCATTCTTTCTGTAAATGAAACCAAACTTTGTCGCCCACCTCAAACTTATGTGGCAGCCAATGTAGATCATATCGCTGCTTATAACTGGCAGTGGCCTTATCCAAGATGTTATGCACTTGCTGGCAGATGTGTTGGATGTGCTCAATAAACTGGGTTGCTTTATCAGCCTTAGATTTTACATATGTGGATTTTGTATGTCTAGTCACGTGAGGCATAACAACATCAATCAAACACAACAGTTGAAAACCCAGGTCCACTTTAAAAGGATTACGAGCAATCAAGCTATGGAGAGGTATATTATGACTGTGTTGCACATAAAAAGACTCTCATCCTAGGTTCCATATTCCTTCTATAAAACTATAATTGGTCTCCCATGGGGTGAGGAACTTGGTCTGACATGCACTTTTGTTGCAGCTCTTGGATCTCCCGCTTGATTTCTTCATTTTCCAAAATGGAGAAATAGTATATTGGCCCATTAGGTAGAGGTGCTCTGGGATTTAGATCGATTAAATTCTTGACCTAATAGTGAGTAGGTAATCTTATAAGTGAGGACAATATGTTCCTATATTCTTCCACAACCTTATACACCTACTTCGGCTATGTGGGAGAATCACTTCCTAGTGGCCATGGATGTGGCCACTATATTTCCCTTGCTCTAAGAATGAATTAAAATCTAAAAAATTTCCTAATATGGGAGATGATCTTACTGCATTTCTTAGTAGAGATAAAATATATGGTGGTAGGTAGGGCTACCTATAGTATCCTATGTAACTTATTACCCAAAGTAATAATTACACTGCGAGGCTTGCACTCATACACAACATGACACTTCCACAAGTATGGTTGTCCTAATAACACATCACAAACTTCAAGAGGAGAAACATTACAAAATATGTCATCTTTGAAGGGCTTGATGCTATATGGAAGGCAATATTGTTGGCTGATACAAAGATCTCGTCCTGGGTGAAGCCATCCGATGGTGTATGACTGCAAGTGTGGTGTGCTCAGTAGGCCCAACTGCTTCATGATATCTACTTAAATGGTGTTCTTTTGGCTTCCATTGTTGACAATGGACTCTAGTGGAGAACCCTTCACCAAGATATGTGACTGGAAGATATGCTCCCCCTCCTATAGATCTTCAGGATCAATGTTCTATACCTTGGTGGTGGTAATGGTGGGATTAGGTTCTATGTCAATAATATGCTACCCCTCGTCATTTCCCTTTTCAGGTTCTGGCTCGAAATAAGAACATGCATCAGAATCTAAAGCTTCTAGCTCAACCACCAATGAATGCATGGCATGAAACTCATTTTTGTTGTGAGTGGGGCTCTTGTGGAACTCACACCACTTTCCTATGGCATTCTTCATCTTCGTTGTGCCATTCTTTTCTTTGCTCTGCTGTTTGGGGACATTCTCCCCCTACTTTTGATTCATAGATCCAAAGTCACACTTATTTTGTTTAAATTTTGTTCAATATTGGAAACATATTAGTATGTTGAACCAAGTGAGGAGATGTCTAAGAACTCCATTTCTTCTTTAGTGTATTTATGTAGATAGTTGCAGTAGTTGAGCACCAGTTCACTCAGAGTCTTTGATACCCAAATTTGTGCGGAAAGCATGAAAAATATTTATGAATTCATGCACATCTTGGTCCCTTTGTTGTTATAGTGTGGCCCACTATATCTACCTATCCTCATAGCTCCCTATCGGGTAATATTGTTCCTTGATGGTGTCTTAGAAAGAGTTCTAAGAGGGGACAGCTGTAAATAGAGAGGGTCTCTTGACCCTTTTCTCACTATATTCTTTCCACCAATCCTTGATATCGGGGGAACCCTAAGTAGTGAAAAAGTAATCTTCTCCTTATTGGAGAAACTATGGACCCTAAAATGTCCTTCCAATGGATTCAACCATTTACCTACAACATATGCATCTATTTGACCTTCAAATATAGGGATATCAAAGCTCACTTGTACCTTTAGGGGCTGACAACTCCAAAGTGACTACTGGATGAAGATGCATCACTAGTGGGCATCTATCAAGGGATTAGGTAAATGTTGGCCATCATCTCATTCCTTTATTGCTCGAGGGCTTCTTCAAGAAACATTTTGATAGGATATTAATCCAAACTTAAAAAGGAACACAAAAAATAAAGATATAAGCACAAATACGGAGATGTAGTAGAAATAACACTTCATTTCATTAAAATCAAAGAACTAAAATATGCTTACAAACAAAATATCAATGAACTAGCTCGAGCGATGGCAGCTTATCTCTGAGAAGAGATGTGGTGGCTACATGACTTTGAAATGTGTTATAATGAGGTTTGAAGGCCTATTTATTATTGAGAAGAAATGGAAAACCCTAAAAATCCAAAAACCTAACCCTGGGAGATGAAGTGCCAAAACTGTGGACCCTATTTGGGTAAATTGGTACATCAAATTCCTGGGGTCGTAAGTTTGGCATGCGATGTTTGTTTGACATGAAAAATACCTTGTTAGAAAGATCCATCAGAGGACTACAAATTTTGCCTCAAAACATTAATTCATAACTAATGTTTTCCCGTTTTCAAAAAAAAATGATGTTTAGGGCCTCAAAACAACTCCAGAAGTTTAATACCCAAAAAACTATCAAGAATAATCATTTATGCTACACTTAAGGAAACTGAAAAAATGAAAGAAATAGTGGTGGGGGTTCAAGTGGAATAGGTAGGTGGCTATTGTCAGGCCAGGAGTAACTCCAGAAAACTAATGCCTTTATTCGTTTAACCAACTATCTAATATATACAAGAATGTGATTGTTCAGTTCATCTTCTCGATGACTGTTCACATTCAGTTCCCCAATCACTGAGGATTAGGTGTCAACATTCCCCCCCTTAATCTGAAGGGATGTTGGTGAATCCAAGCATCATTTTGAATCTTTCAAGCTTTTCTCTTCCAAGCGCTTTGGTGAAGATGTCTGCAATTTTCTCATTTGTGGAACAATGGCTGAGATGGATTGTTTTGGCCTCAACATGATGTCGGATCAAATGATATTTAGTATTGATATGCTTTGTACGATCATGGAACTTTGGGTTCTTGGCCAACTTTATTGCAGAGGTGTTGTCAATCATGAGTGGATTTGATTGTACTTGTTTCACCTGCAAATCTTCAAGAATTTTTCTGAGCCACACAATTTCTTTTGTTGCTTCAGCTGCTGCCACGTATTCTGCTTCTGTTTTGGAATCTGCTGGAACTGATTGTTTGCGTGATCTCCAAGAGACAGCTCCTGATCCAAGACTCATAGCATATCCTGAAGTAGATACTCCAGTTTCTTTGTCTCCATCGAAGTCTGAATCAGAGTATCCAATCAAGCTGAAGTCGTCTACCTGTGTATACCTGATTCCAATGTCTTGAGTTCCCCTCAAGTACCTTAGAACTCTTTTTGCAGCAGACCAATGTCCCTCACCAGGCTTTTGCTAAACTTGGAGAGGATTCCAACAGCAAATGAAATGTCTGGTCTAGTAGTAGTGAGATAGATGAGACTTCCTATAAGATGTCTGTACTTTGTTGCATCCTCAAATTCTTTTCCTTCAATAGATGTGAGCTTTAAGTTTTGTTCCATTGGAGTAGAAAGAGGATTGCATTCTGTCATGCCAAATCTGTTTAACAAATCTCCAATGTATTTCTTTTGAGAAAGAAATATGGATTTTGATGTTGGTTTACTTCAATGCCAAGATAGTAATGAACATAGCCCAAATCAGTCATTTCAAAGCTTTTTCCTAATTCTTTCTTTATGGATGCAATATAACTTTCATTGTTCCCTGTCATTAAAAGATCATCTACATATACCACAAGATATACAACTGTTTTGCCAACTTTCTTGACAAATA
>APFE030290040.1:85061-125820 GCA_000404065.3 Pinus taeda
TGTGCCAAGCCCTGATGGCTTGATTTTTGACTGATCTGCAAAGTAAACTACTCCATCAACATTGTCAGTGAAATCTTCAAAAAAGTCTTTTCTATGAGTCATGTGACAGGTTGCTCCTGAATCAAGCAGCCAATCATTTTTCCAGGAAGCAAGTGAAGTGTTAAACAAATCTTCATTTACTCCAATGTTACATTGTGCCTCAATATAGTGAGCGGATTCAGGTGCTTTACCTTTGTCTGTATCATCAGTTTTACCTTTCTGTTGGTTTCTTCTCTGCTCAATTTTGTCCCATGGTAGCTTGCATGTAGAGGCATCATGTGATCCATTTCTTTTGCAGCGAATACAATGTAAATCTGCTTTTTCTCCTTGAGGATGTCTGCCTCTCCTGCCTCTGAAGTATCTTCCTCTTCCTCTTCGTCCACCTCTTCCTCTTGTAGAATCTTGAGCAGGATATTTTTCTTTATTAGCCATGCATACAGTCTCTTCAGAAGATTCAAGGGTTGTCTTCTTTTCAAAGGCTTTTTCTCTTTCAGCAAACTTTTTCACAAGAGAGTCAAAGGTTATATCTTTGAGATTTCCATTTGCTTGCAAAGACTCAAGATAATTGGAGTATGTAGGATACAGTGCCTTGAGAAAAGCAATAAGAGATATATCTAGCTCAACTTTAGTGGATTTGATATCATGCACTATAGATTTTATTTTAGATGCAAGAGAAAGAGGGTCATTATTTTGCAGTTCAAGAGTGAAGAGTTTAATCATAAGTTGGACAACTTCAAGTGCAGAATGTGAGTCATAGAGCTCTTTCAGCTTTTGTAAAGCTTTAAAGGCAGTTGAACATGTTGAAATGTGATGACTCACCTCCTTATTTACAGATGCTGTGATTAATGCATACGCTTTGATGTTCTTGTTTTCCCAGATGGCGAGCTCTTTGTCTGATGTAGGCTTTTCTAGGTCACTATCTCCTTCTCCGACACACACTCCTTTCCACAGCTCATTGAAAATGAGGGTGTGTTGTACCATCCGGGACCAATCAGGATAGTTCTCCTTGCCAGTGAGAACTATTCCTATCATAGAGATGATTGAATGCATTCTGTAAAAGGTTACTTTTGCTGATATAAAAAATTTTTGCTGATATATTAATGCTTCTGATGGCGAAAAAAAAAATTTCTCTTAAAAAACTTCCGCTGCTTTAAAAAATGATTTTGATATGGAGAAAAAAAATCATTCAAAATTCTGCTACGCCATTATTGATCATACATATATCACCATATATATATATCTCTGCAAAAAATGTTTGAGCGCTTGCTGCCATTGTAATATATATATTGCTGCTAGAAAGGAAGGCAAAAAATTTATCCTCGATGTATAAATTAAAGTTTTGCCAAAAAACAATTATTTCTCTTTGACAGGCGCAATCACTGGGCACAACGTAAGTAGGGATTTGACACAATTTGGGATGAGCTAGATTCAATCAACTCATATTTATGGAAAACACGCAGTATAATGCGGCCAAAAGACTTCAGAATGCCTTGAACAAGTTCTTAAAGTTGTAAATCACAACGTACTTCAAAACCCTCTTCCAAGCCTTTTCAATGTGGCTTCAACGCTTCAAACACTGGCTTAAAACTCACTATTCACACTACAACAATAAATTTCACATACAATAGCATTTAATTCTTATTTATCAGCAAGATACAGGTTCGTTTCTTCAACGCTCCAATACGCTGCTTTAACACTCCAAAAAACGGTCGGTTCAAAAAATTTTGGAGAGCTCGGACAGGGAAGTAACTCTTCCAACCGATGGCTCTTATACCCGTGACTCCGTTGCGTAGAGCAAAGCAGGTTTTACGCCCGTTGAACTCGAACCCCCACCCTTTCGAATCCAATCAACCACACGCAATTCTCATTGCAGGTGTTACACAGAGCAAAAGTTGAGGTATTGAGAGCAAAGGCGGAAGATATGGTAGCCAGGGAGGGAAAGGATGATTCCGTTTTCTACAACTGATGTATTCAAGTCAAAACCACAACATAGGTATCGGAGACTACAGCAAGCTATTATTCGAATTGAAATGCTCCGACCTCCCTCCAGGAGTAGTTTGAATGACTCGCAGACCAAAAGGAGAGTCAAATGAAAAACATGAAGAGTTTCATGTAAGCGAAAGGGGAGACTACGTTACTAGGCGTTTCAATTCAGGATACCTGGTTCTCACCCATGACAATGCAACTGAACCATGTCAGGCTTCAACAGAATTTGCAGAGTACATTATGAGCAGCACTGGCGCTACTGCTATTAGCGCAACTCGTCCAACTAAGCCAGCGATTATACTGGTAGTCTTCAGAAAAAGAGTCTTCAGGCAGTGTGCGTTTCATTCAGGTATGCAGCTTCAGCTGTGGGACAGAGGAGCAGAAGGCAGGCAGGAGTTACAAGGTTAAAAATAGAACCTGGGACCTGTGCTCTGATACCATGTCAGGCCAAGAGTAACTTCAGAAAACTAATGCCTTTATTCGTTTAACCAGCTATCTAATATATACAAGAATGTGATTGTTCAGTTCATCTTCTCGATGACTGTTCACATTCAGTTCCCCAATCACTGAGGATTAGGTGTCAACAGCTACCAATATCCACCTGGATCATTCCTCTAGCCTTAAGAAGTTTCCATGAGATGTGGAAACTTCTGCTTAACTTGGTCCCTGGTGAGCCTCTTTCCTTGGTGCAAGAGTTGGCCAACTTTGACAAGCTAATATAGTTATATCTTCTATTGGAAAGTGTTCTTGATACGTGTGTCCATGATCTGATCCATTGTGGCATGTTCTATGTAGTATGGGCTTAAATATATTGGTGTGAATTGTTCTACAATGTCTGATGTGTCTAGTAATGGTGGAAAGTATGGATGAAGGCGATCCACATTGAACAATGGATGTAGGAAAAGGAAAGGTGGAATGTTGAGCTCGAAATGATTGTCCCTATAACCTTGGTGATGGTCTATGACCCATATCAGAGTGGTTGAAGCTTACGGTGGGGCCTAGCAAGGCACTCCTTCTGCAAATGTAGCTAAACTTTGGCACCCACTTGCAAGTTGTGTGGCACATGATGCTAATCATGCCACTACTTGTACTTCACATTGGATTTGTCCAATATGTCATTGAACTACTAGATGATGTGTTGGATAGCTCAATGAAGCTATTAGCATTGTTAGATTCAGACTGGACATGGGCTGAAGCTTCTTGAGTAGCTACAAATGACATTGCCACATCAATGGGACATAGTGGCTGGAATCCTAACCCCACCTAAAAGGAATTGTAGCTAGTTGAGCTATGGAGAGTTTTGCTATAGCTGTGCTACAAATAGGGAGGGCTTTTGTCCCATGTGAGTGGATGCTTCAAGTTGTACATGCACAAAATTTGTACGATCATCTTATTGACAACGTCTATTTGGCCATCTATTTGCAGTTGAAAATTCATGGACTTAGTGAGCTTCATATCCAACATCAACCAGAGACTTGACCAAAATGTACTTAATAACTTACTGCCCTAATATGAGCCAATGGACTGTGGAATCCCAAAGTGTACCCATACTCCTTCAAAGAATAGTTAGTAGTTCCTTCAATTGTGATACACTTCTTGTGAGCCGCTAGAATGGCCATCTTAGAGAATCTGCCGATGACCATGAAAATGTAGTTGTTGTTATACTTATTAGAAAGGAGGCTCGACATGTAATCCATGGAAATGGATTCCCAAGGTAGACTAGGAGTAGGAAGAGGAGTATATAGGCCTTGCTTCTTGAAGGTCAGTTTGTTAATGGCACAAGTGTTATATGATCTAATGTACTTCCCAACATCCCATCAAAGGTTTAGCCAATAAAAATATGCAGTACTACCATTATTTTCTCTAATCTAAACTATCAAGTGACCCGATTGTACTACGCCTCCCAAATAATCCTTGCACTCTAACTTGAAGGAACACATAGGTGTCCTACATGAATTAATAGTGTATCCTGGAGGTGAAATTTTAGAACTTTCTTGCCTTCTAGGAGCCTCTGGTATGTTTTGCCAAATTCTGGAATGCTCTTGTATATATCTGATGATCCTGAAGTCTCATGCCCACAAGAGTCAATCAGAGTGGTTAGTTCCATGAACAATGGTTGGATAAGGTAGTATGAAACATTATTTTTGCTTCCCTTCTTGTACTTGATGCTCAAATCAAATTGTTACAGGTATTCAAACCATTTATGATGGCGGTAATTATGCAACTTCCCTTATGTTTGTATAGAATGCAGGGGTCGGTGGTCTTTGCGGATGGTTGTTTCCTTCCCCAAAATGTAATGCTTCCATTTTCACTAGGCTTAAACCATGGAATACATCTCCTTGTCATAGGTGGGATACACTCAGACACTGTCTGAAAATTCCTCACTATGATATGCCATTGGATGCCCTTGCTGAGTAAGAACTCCACCAATAGCATAGTTGGAGGTATTTGTCTCAATATCAAATGATTAATGTAGGGATGGTAATGTGAGAACTAGTGCAAAGTAGAGGTAATGTTTGAACTCCAAAAATGCCTTATGTTGGGATTCAGACCAAAATAATTTTTCTTTTGATCCGCCCTTCGTGACTTGACTCAAAGGACAAGTGATATGAGAGAAGCCCAACATGAACCTGTGGTAGAAACTAGTAAGATCCATAATGTTTCGAAGCTCCATTAGAGTATTTGGGGCTAGCCAATCCCAAATGACTTTTATCTTAGCTAGATCCATATGTGCACCCCCCTCATCAATGATGTACCCTACATATTGAACCTACATCATACCAAAAGTGCATTTCTCCAAATTTGCACATAGCTTGTGTTGCCGCAAAATTGGGGAGACCTTTCAAATATAGCGGAGGTTCTCTTACCAACTTTGGTTGAAGATTAGGATGTCATATAAATACACAACCACAAATCATTTGGTGAAGGGTCATAAGATGTCAACCTCATTAAGGTTGTAGGGTATTTCTTCAACTTGAAAGGCATGACCATTCATTCAAAAAATCCCTTCTTGGATTTGAAGGTAGTTTTCCACACATCAGAGCATTTGATTGGTACCTAGTGATGCCTAGAATTCAAGTCAATGTTGCTAAAATATTTGGCCCCCTTGAGTTGGTCTAAAAGGTCATCAATCTGTGGGATTGTATACCTATTTGAGACAGGGATCTACTTTAGTGCCCATAGTCAATACAGAGTCCCAAGGCCCCATCATTCTTCTCTACCAACACGATCGAGCTCCCACCGGGTGATGAAATTGCCTTGATGTGCCCTTTCTACAACAACTCCTTAATCTTCCTTTTGATTTCATCATTCTCCATAATAAAGCATTGATAGATTGGTTCATTGGGAAATGATGCACCTGTGGTCAGACCAATGGGGTGCTTGACCTAACAATGTAGAGGTACCCCTGTGGGTGAGTTGAAGATGTCCTTGTACTCCTCCATGACCTTGTCCATCTACTGCTTTCATCAAAAGCAACCCTGTTTGGAGGTTGTAGACATAATCTTCTTCTTTCCCTGAGGTCAAATCATAAGGAAACCAAATTTCTATGTGTGGGAGATGATCTTACTAAATTTCTTCATAGTGATCAAAGATATGGTGGTAACAAGCGCTACCTCTGGTATCCTATATAACTTATAGCCCAAAGTAATAATAATAGTTCACTGCCTAGACTCATACACAATATGTCACTTCCACAAGTATGGTTGTCCTAATAATACATCACACACTTCAAGAGGAGAAGCATCACATAATCCCTCATCTACCAAGGGGTTGATGTTGTAGGGAAGGCGACACTATTGGATGACGTGAAGATCTCGCTCTTGGTGAAGCCACCCAATGGTGTATGACTGTGGGTGTGTTGTGGTTAGTAGGCCTAGGTAGTTCATAACCTTTGCTGAAATGAGGTTATTTCGGCTCTTGCTATAGATAATGAACTGCAGCAGAGAACCCTTCATCCACATCTAGAAATGGAAGAGGCACCCCCCCTCCTCTGGATCTTCAGGCTCATTCTTCTAGATCTTGGTGGTGGAAAAAATGACACTGGGATTAGCGTAAATAATATGCTTCCCTTTGTCATTCCCCTTGTTGGGTTCCAACTCAAAGTTGAAAAATGCATCTGATCTGAAAGCCTTTAGCATGACCACTAGTGACTACTTGGCCCGACATTCACTTGTGTTGCAAGTGGGGCTCTAATGGAACTCACATCATTTGCCCATGTCCTTCTTTGTGTTTGTGGTGTTTTTATTTTATTTTTCCTTTGGTGGGTTGTTATAGGTTGACCCACCTTGGCTTTGTCCTTTGCTCTACAACTTGGGGGTGCCTTTCCCATGTTTTAGATTCATAGATCCCAAGTCTCGCTTCTTCTGTTAAAATTTCTACTCAATCTTGACAACATATCGATAGGTAGCATCGATCAAGGTGATATCGACGAATTCCATCTCATCCTGGATGTACTTGTGTAGACAGTCATCAAACTTAAGTACCAAATGCCACTTAGAACCCTTGATACCCAACTTCGTGCAAAGGGTATGAAAAATATTTGTGAAATCGCGCACATCTTGGTCCCTTCCCTACCACAGCTTTGTCAAATTTATGTAATATCTTCACAGCTCCTGATAGGGTAATACTACCCCTTGATGGTGTCCTCGAAATAATTCCAAGTGGGTGTGGCTAATAATAGTGAGGGTTCACTCTCTTCCCTCTTGGAAAAGTCATGAACTGAGATATACACTTCTAGAATATTTAACCATTTATCTCCTGCATCCACATCTATTTTCCCTTCAAATATGTGGATGTGAAAGTTAACTTGTATCTTAAAAGGAGTGGTACTCCTAGAGTGGATGCTGGAAGAAGATGTGTTGCATGTGGGTAGCTGCCTAAGGGTCTAGGCAAAGTTGTCCATCATTTCGTTCCTCTGTCACTCAAGGGATTCTTTGAGCAATATTTTGAAAGGATATACTACTCCTCATCTTTCTTTTCTTCTATCATGTGAGGCCGGTCTTGCAAGGGTTCAACGCGTTTGAGCCCTAACTCCTTATACCCCGACCTTGTTGGGGACATGCAAAAGAAACAGAGAAAGAGAAAACGGCTCTAATACCAATGATCCGAATTTGAATGAGAAAACAAAAAAATACATATATAACCACAAATACAGAGATGCAATAGAAATAACACTTCATTTCATTATAATATCAAAGAACTAAAATATGGTTACAAACATAATGGAAATAAACTAGCTCAGGCAATGGTAGCTTATCTCTAAGAAGAGATGTGGTGGCTACATGCCTCTAAACTATGTTACAATGAGGCTTGAAGGCCTATTTATTATTGAGAAACAATGGACAACCCTAAACATCCAAAAACCTAACCCTAAGAGATGAAACACCAAAACTATGGGACTCATTTGGTTAAATTGGTACATCAACTTGGAGGGGTCGTAACTTTGGCACACAATCTCCATTTGATGCATAGAATACCTCATTAAAAGATCTATTTTAGGACTACAAAATTCAGTTGCAAAAATCAAACAAAGATTCTTGTTTCTTGTATTCTAAAAAAAATGTCATTTAAGGCCTTAAAACGACTCTAGAAATTTAGGACCCCAAAAACTACCAAAAATAGTAAAATGTGTTATAATTAAGGAAAGTGAAGAACTGAATGAAACTATGGTGGGGGTCTAAGTGGAATAGGTGGGTGGCCACCAATATCCATCTCGATCAGATCTCCCCCTCCCTCATATTTATTTCCTTCTGCCATGGGATGTCATAAGTGTCGATGGGGATGGTCTTGCAAAGGATCAACTAGTCCAAGTCCCAACTCCTTATACCCTAACCTCGTTGGGGACATCCACAAAAAAAAACCATTCCCCTCTAATACCACTGATCCTAATTGTATGAAGGAGTGAAATTAAATACATATATAAAAAATACAAAGATACAACGATAACATAACTTCAATTAATTAGTAACAAAGTACTTAAAATTGTTTACATGCAGAATGGAAATAAAATAGCTTAGGTGATTATAACTCATCTCTGAGAAGAGATGTGGCAGATAAATGCCTTATGAAATTTGTTACAATGGGACTCGAAAGCATATTTATTATTTAGAAATAATGGAAAACTTTAAACATCCAGAAACCTAACCCTAGGAGTTGAATTGCCAAATGTTTGTGGGCACTGTTGGGTTAAACTGATACACCAACTTCCCAGGGTCGTAACTATGGCATATGATTTCCATTTGAAGCATTCAATACCTCATTAGAAATATCTACCTAAGGGTTGCAAGTTTAACCTGCAAACCCATATTATAAGCAATAGTTTTTCCTATTTTCCAAAAGAAAAATATCGTTTATGGCCTCAAAATGGCTCCAAAAGTTCAAGACTTGAAAAAGTACCAAAAATAGTAACATGTGCTACAATCAAAGAAGCTCAAAGAAATAATGACGGGGATCCAAGTCATATAGGAGGGTGGCCACCACTATCCACCTAAATAAGATCAGTGGTATATTTTATTAGATTAAAATATGAATATAAACTTCCAATTAGGATGAATGATAATGTAGTGAATGAAGACTGTAAAGAAGAGGAAATAGATTTGGATGAACAATGAGTTATTGACCTGACTCTACATGAGGGAGATGTTTTTATATAAGAACAAATGATATTCTAATAGAATTTAAGATGAGATTGAGCAACAAAGATAGATTTTTATTTTTGGATTTCATTTAATGATTTGTATTCAACAGTCAAACCACAAATTCTCCTAAAATAACAAGATTCACTGGTCATAAACTGACTACCTTTGACAATCATGATCTCTGAGACACCTTCCAAGGGCTTCTCTCCTTTATTGCAAATCAATGGTTTGACTTATAACAACCCAATATTTCTCCAATTTAGTAAGGGAGTTAAGATTATCAAGTATGAAGTTGGACAATGAATGAGAAATACTTCTTTGATAGTTCATATGATTACCAAGGTCAGGATAACTCATGGATGGTATGTTCATGTACGAAATAGAAGTTATTTACCATGTATTTATTAATTGAATCCCTAGTATGGTCACTAAAATTTGTTTATGGCAGAAATTTCTTATGCTTCTTTGAAAACTTCCTCAAATCTCAGATGGAAGGTGACATAATGGAATGATGCCTACTATTTATTTCCCTAAATTGGATTAAAATTAAACTATATACAATTAATTTTTATACTAAAATAAAAGAAAATTATTTATAACAATGAAATAAATGAAACAAAAATAACATAAACATGTACATTATATAGTACAAATTAATTGAAATTTAAACAATGTGAAATTAGAATAATAAGTGAAATTATGATTAGATTTATAATAGTACCTTGTTATCCATAACACCACACATGTATTTCTTGAAAGCTAACAAAAATTAGCTAATACTTTCAACCATGAATGTCAAGAAGTTTCCTCACAAAATTCGACAACATAAAGTAAATTTTTTTGGAGATATCTGCCAAAAAAAAGAAAGTTGTGAAATGTTCATTTTATAAATAAAATAGGAGTACAACATACCATTTGGATAATTACTCTGAGAATATATACCACACATCAATTCTGAAATTTCTAAGATGTTAAGTGCTATTACATAAACACTTGAATGTCAAAAATCAAGTAATACAATATGGTTGGGAAAACTTGGATTCTTTTGTTAAGGTTGAATAAATAATATATTATACAAAAAATACGCATGTTAGTGCTATTATAACATATATCAAACCCTTGAAAAATAAGAATTAAAAATGATGGAGCGTGCTCTCTCCCTTAAGATTTCGATTTTCTACACGCATGTAGGTGATGCTAACTTTAAATAATTTGCATTGGTCAGTCCTGTTGAGTTATGGATCAATGGGTTTTATCCGTCCTTGACATTGGCTCAAGGGTATTCTTATTGTGGCTATTTGTTTTTTTAATCTCCAGACCCTTTGACCATTCTGGTGCACTGGTTTTCAATATGAGGGATTGACCTTTCATGATAAAGCAGGATTCTAGGTGTGGCTGGAATAGAGGAGGTATTATGTCCCTCATTTTAACCAATGACACCTTTCAAGAGGAACATATCTAGTATTAATTCCAATTTTTAATACCTATTTAGATCACATACTTATGTTTTTTGTTTATTTCATATTGTAAGTTGTACAATCAAAGGCCTTGGTATATTCATTAGTGCTCTCGCTGAACACGGGTCCCTCTCAGACAGAGCAGGAGCAAGCCCATGAAAACAGACCTATCGGTAAAAAACAACACAAGGCATAGGAAATGGACCTCTAGGTTTTGAACAGGGGAAGATTCAGAGGGTTTTGACCCCTATGCCACTTTCCACGAGCTCATTATGAAATGACTTGGAGCATTCCACTATTGCGTCTCCTGTCTGTGGGAAAACCAGTCATATTCACCCACAAGATGGTAGCTGAGTCAGATCTCATTTTGACTATGGTCCTAAACAACAAGTGTAAAGGATATGGAGCAGATCCCAAATTCGAGGGACTCATTTTAGGTTTTCCTCAAAACCTCTTCAGGGGAATAAAAAATGATATGGGTATAGTGTAAAGATCTTGTGATAAATTTAAAGCAAAAAATCCATAACACTACTGGTATCCTTGTTTCATCCCAAAGTCTGTTTTTCTCTGGGAAAGTGTTGCAAGATGAATTTCAATTGAAATATTGTGGGATTCAAGGAAACTCCACCATTATCTGAAATTTAAGATTACAAGGAGGTGCCCGAAGAGCAAACATTCCATCCAGAGCACCATCCACAGACAAGGGTCGGGCTTCCTTCAAAGATGAATTAAGAGGTAATATTGCCTCATAGGACAAACCATATCAAAATTTGACAATCCCAGACCCCTACACGGTAGGAAAGATGGGAAAACCTCCAGATATTTCCATCAAACTTCCAAAAGTAAGTTAAATTTTCAACATTCTAAAAGGAAAAGCCATCATATGTAGATGTATTGGTTACTGGCCAAAATATTAAGAGTTAAGCGAGGGACTTGCCTCAACTAGACCAGAGATTGCAATATTTATTTTTGTGCAAAAGGACTTTGTGGTTCTGTTTGATACCCAAAAAGATTACAACTATTTCATAAATCTATTGGTCACTTTAATTACTTATTAATTAAGCAGTCGAGTGCCACATAAATTGTCAACCCGGGAAAGTCCGATTATTTCAAAGGTGACTACGTACTGTATGTACTCAATTTTAATAGCATTAAAAAGTTGTAGTATAAACAATTCACACTCTGTTAAACCTCTACTCTATGTTACAGCAGTTATAGTCTATTGCAGGAATTGAATAAGAACAGATAATTAATTAAAGAGAGTAAATCTGCAAAGGAAAACAATGGTTGTCCTGTAACAAAGGATCAGGACCCTATCCCCAGAGTAGGAACATTCAACACCTGCCTCTGTTATCCAGTTCACCAATGCACTCTGTAAATCCTAGTCACTAGTGAGGCACTCATGTACAACATCAATCGATTAAAAGAGAAACAGAGTCTTAGCAAAAGTAAAATATCATCAGAAGCAATACCTGTGAATAAGATATGAACAGAAATCACACACAACACACAACAGAAAGAAGATGGGTGAATCTTGTGATGAAGGTGGGCCCTGTCCTTCTCACAAGATTCCCCAGGACATGGAAACTAAGATAAAATACTCAGAACATAACTTTATTCATCCGTCAATATACCATATTACAAGAAAGATTCAGTCTCGTCCTTCCACTACAATCCTTGTGTTACAACTTGTTCATCCTATGTCCATTCCCTTTCTAATGTAGATGTCTCCTCTTTATAGAGGAGACATCTATTAAAAAAGATTTTCTTTATAAATTCTAGTTCAACCCTTTGTACAAAAATAGGGAAATTAGTTCCCGTTAACAGAATGTTGTTACAGTAATGTGGATCATGAACGTTACAGCCAATGTAACAGTTTATTCAATAATCGATTAGATTCCTTTGTTGTTGCAAATCAGGTACGCAAATCTCAACTGTCTCCTTGAGATTTGCATGTTGTCCTTGTTGTTTCAGCTTCGAGGTTCATGTTGTTTCCGCTGTTTCAGCAACTGTAAAATATAGTCCTGCCAGCTTTAGGAAGTTTCAATAATTGTTCAACAAATCAGTCAACTTCAAGGATCAATTATAAAGATAGCATGATTATGTGTTGAATAATTAAACATATAGCAATGAGAAGAGTTACTATATACCTTTAGAATGATTGAGTCAAAACTCTAGCAAGGGCTTTCAACTATGGGTTGAAAAGGGTAATATTATGACAAAATATAAGGTCAAAAATAGACAATATGGGGTCCTAACATCCCCCCCAAATGAAAGGGTTGCATGTCCGCATGCAACGTCTACTCTGAATCTGAGTCAGAATATTGGGATGAACAGTGTAAATTGCTTATGAAGTAAGTATAGAAGGTGTTGTCAACCATGTCTCTAAACCCATGGACACTCTGAAGTTTCTGCCATGTTTCCAGCTCCTCCTTTTTGGTCAATTTAAATTGAGCCTTATATTGCTGTCCAGGTATCCATAGGAGAGGGAAGTGAAAGTGGTAACCAATCCATCATTCAGTACACTGTCTAATGCATTTAACATAATTAGGTATGTGTGAGATTGCCACCTGAAGATTGAGAGGATTATAAGGGTGATATTCCCCTCTCTCTTTAGGACAGTGTTCCTAGAATAGATTATTTTCTTTTATAGCCAGAGCTCCTTTAGTTTTCACATAATATTGGCAGTCTTCCAAGACTGTTGCCTATAGTTTCCTAATATGGTCAGTCATCCCTGACTCTCATAGAATTCGTTGATGTTCTGCAATGAAGACAACTGCATTTTGTGGCTCAGCACGGATCCAGAGAAGACAGTTCTCCTCATTGTGTGTTGCTGACATAAAAGCATTCTGCCAAGTAAGCTGATTGACCAAGAAGGAAATAAAGGAACTTATTTGGATATCACCAACAAGAGGAAGTAAACTAAGATTTCTATCTTCAGGCATAGCCTCATTGTGAAGATAGAGTTCACACAACAAGTTCTGGTCACTATTTGGTGCTTCTGCAAAGGTCTCAATAAATTGTTGCGGTGTAGACACCTGGTGGGGTCTTCCATCCTTGATTGCTTTTATTTGGAGGAACATTAAGCGTTCTCTCAAAAATACAGAATAGTTAAAAGAGGGGTTCCTTGTAGAAAGT
This sequence comes from Pinus taeda, assembly GCA_000404065.3. Classification (NCBI taxonomy): domain Eukaryota; kingdom Viridiplantae; phylum Streptophyta; class Pinopsida; order Pinales; family Pinaceae; genus Pinus; species Pinus taeda. The sequence goes on from APFE030290040.1 coordinate 98,320, forward strand.
AACCGCTGGACCAAGTCAAAGATGAGGGATAGTGTGGTTTTTAATTTATTATTCTCCTTATGTTATGCACGAGATTGTTCAAGCACATCCCAATTTCTGTATGCATAGTTGAGCCATAATGACTTCCGTTGCTGAAATGCCTTTCCTTTTGAGAGCTCATACTCTGTCTTCCATGTGTCACTTAGTTTTTTAAAACTGGAAGTCTGTGTGTAAGCATTGCTGACATGGGGAGGTTTAGTCTCTATATAAGCATTGCTGACACGGGGAGGCTCGGTCTGTGTATCCATAGTTGTAAAAGACTTTGGTACTGGTTTCTATTCTGTAACAACTTGGGTAGGTCGGGGTGGTTTTGTTTCTTTCTCTAAAATCCTTGAAGACCCTGCTGGTTCTTGTGTAACAGCAGGGTGTTCCTTTTTTACCATAACAGGAGGATGTACTGGACTGGCTTCAGACAACAGAACTTCAACTATCTTATAACCTGCTTGAGTATAGAGATCACCACATTCACTACACATGTATTCACTATATTGACCTTTTTTTGCACTATTTTCAGCTGCAGATGCTACCTGAGCTAACATGTACATATTGAGTTCCTTTTCATAGGCTTCCCTAGCCATTGTTAACTCTTGCTGATAAGCCTTAATTTCAAATTTCAAAAACTCATTTTCTTCCTGCAGGGAGGCTAAAGTGACAAGGGCTTCTGTAGTTCCAGGTTCCAGTGGAGGAGAGAATTGTTGTTCGGCATTAACTTCATCATTTGCATCCACAATAGGTGGTTCTTGTGTATCAGCCACATCTAGGTTGTCTTCCTTTTGTTCTCCAACAGGTGGTTCTTGTGTAACACCTGTTGGGTCAGTGGCTGGTTCTTGTGTATCAGCCACATACCCTATATCGTCTTGGGTGTCTACTTTAGATGTATCGGCAGATGGTTCTTATGGAGAAGCTGCCTCTTTTAAGAAAAATGATGTCACAAAATCGTGAACGCTCTGCATTTTGGCACCCGAGGGTGAGGAAGGTGAAGGTTTAGGGCTAGGCGGAATACAAGATTTTAGAATGATAGGTGGGGAATTTGGGGTAATGGCCTCAGTTGCTGCAGACGACCTTGTTTGTCCCTGTGGTAATGAAGCAGGAAAAAAAATAGTTTTTCTCTTACGAGCACTTTTCCTCAGGGTAGGGGGATTATCAGAAATGGTGGCTTCCTTAACTGAGGCCCTGGTTCTTCTTTTTAGTGGGGTTGCAACTTTCTGTTGTCTTTTCCTTTTAAGCATAATGATGGGGGTATTTTCATCCAAATCATCAGTGGGGATATGGACCATGGGAGTGGATGGTTCAGCTTCATCAAGGGGTGGGGTCTGTTGTAGATTTTCAGTGCTCAATTGGGGTGTTTCGGCTGTTGGTTGCTGATTTTCGGCAGCTTGCTGGGAGTTTTCCTCAGATTGTTGGGAATTTTCTTCGACTTGCTAAGGATTTTCCTCAGCTTGCTGAGGAGGGTTCATGAGGGGAGGTTGATTTTTCAGGGCAAAGCCTCTATTTATTAAGAGCTGGACCAAACGATGGTGTGTGAGGGAGAGGAGTTGGTGCGTTGCGTTCATGGTATAATGTGCCATATATTTTAGAAAGCCAAGCAGATAATAGGGCATATTTACTAAATGAACAGGCCTTAAATGATTCAATAACAAAAAGCCGTGTTGGTAGACTACCTGATAACGACCCTCGCAGGTGAAATACTACTTAAAAAAATTTGTAACCTTTGGCCATGGCAGTGGTAGTGATCGAAGTGCAACACACCTGCCTTTGGATTCAACGTGCTCCCCTGGTAATAGAAAATCTTGCTGTGCATTGAGAATGAGGTGTTTCCTGCTAAACCAACGAGTACCATTGGTTGGTAGTCCCGAAACTTCCGCTATGTCCTCCTCTGTTGCTGGAATTCGCACCCCTTAGACAATGGAGTATCCTTCCCTCAAACTGCATGCAAATTCCAGAACCTGGTGTGAATCAAAATCCGGAAGTCTTCTGAAGTAATCCGCCCATCTTGCTTGTAGAAATATTTGGTATGCCTCCTAGTAGAGTTCCAGTAATGCCATTTATCCAGGTTCATGTCTAACGGCATTTCCTCCCATAGTTACTGGTTCAGACAAAATACAAAGTGCAGAGCCGAGTTCCTGAGGTCGAAACAGAGTAGAATGTTACAAATGAAGTTATGACATGATAAGGTATAGACTGGGTGACTAGATACTACCACGAGAAATAGAAATGGCAGTGATCGGTGTGTCATGTAATGATTACAATATTTCGGTAATCCCCCCCAACTGCGGCTGAATGATATGGTTGGTGGTACGACGATTTCGGCAGTCATATCAATATCTCCTCATTAACTACAATTTGATATTCACACCTAAATACGCATACCTTTATATTTACCTTTGGTTGTTGCACCAAAAAGTATTATCTCGTCATTAATAGGTCGATGATAGTTATAAAAAGGGTCTGTAAAGTATAAGGGTTTTTATACACAAGGTTTTCATTATTCACAGGAAGTAATAGTGAAGGAACATAATTATTAGGATGAATGGCTGATTTCTTTAATGAAGAGTGATATGTTTCCATCAGAGTAATGGTTCATTATGGGAACAGAAATGGGGAAATTGGTGCTTTTTAGGAAAAATGGAAAGGATTGGTCTTTAAGCACTAGGAATTGGTGTTTCAGCAACGGGAAATGGTGTTTCAGCAATGGGAAATGGTGTTTCAGCAACGGGAAATGATGGAAAAAATGTAAGAGGGAATGAATTATGATCTGAAGTGACATGGCAATGATTCCCAAGCCGTAGCTTAGTCCTTCCTATATTAGAATTTTTCTTCTCAGCCACCCTCTGAAGCTAAGATCTGCAAAATAATTAATTGTAACATGGCAACCCTTGACAGGGATTATTAGTTAAGAAGTCTAATCTAAAAATAAATACATAAACAGAAAATTAAGTGCATTGAGGGATAGTAGGTTCCCCCAAAAAGGCATAGTGTATGTCTGTCATGCAAGTAGCTTTGAAATCTTCTTTAGAAATATGTTTTTGATACAAACAGAGTCGATACCCATTCACTAATAATGGTGTTCTGGAATCATCAATTCTTAGGAGTCTGACTGTTCCATTTGGAAAAACAGTATCTACTTCATAAGGTCCTAGCCACCTTGTTCTTAATTTACCTTGAAAATTTTCAAAACAAGAGTCATACAGTAGAGCCCAATTACCTTTTTGGAACTGCTTATGCTTAATGGTTTTTTCATACCACCTGGTTCTTTGTTGTTGTATCATGGTTGTTTGATGGATGGCATCCAACCTCTTTTCATCCAATTCCTGAAGCTGCTGCAACCTAGCTGTCTGTGCATCAGTCGAGTCAAGGTTAACAGCTAAAGCAGTTCTTAAGGTTTTGATTTCAAATTCCACAGGAAAAACAACACTTTTACCATAAACTAATTCATAAGGTGAAAAACTCGTAGTGTTCCTCCAAGTAGTTCTGTAAGCCCATAATGCTTCAAGCAACCTTTGAAACTAGTCCCTTCTATTTTCCTTTACTGTTTTTGTTAAAATGGCTTCTATGACTTTATTCGTACTTTCCACCTGCCCATTGGCCTGGGGGTGATAAGGTGTATTCATTTTATGCTTAATGTGATATTTCTGGAGTGTATCTTTGAAGCCATGAGAGTTAAAAGGAGGTCCTCCATTTGTGACTAGCTCTCTAGGCAATCCAAACCTAACAAAGATTTCTTCAAATAAAAAGGTTAAAACTGATTCTTCATTAGCTCTGAGGAGTGCCTTAGCTTCTACCCATTTAGTCATATAATATGTGCAAACCAGTATATAAACTCTTTGATTGGATGGAGGGTTGATGGGACCTATAAAATCTAGCACACATCTTTCAAAAGGTTCAAGTATTACCTGGGGATTGAGTGGCATTTCATCCCTATGATTAGGCTGGCCCATTCTCTGACAGCTATCACATGCTCTAACATATTTCTTTGCATCCTTGAAAAGTGAGGGCCAATAATAACCCATTCTAAGAACTTTGTGTGATGTTCCTTTATCAACAAAATGCCCTCCGCAAGGGCCATTATGACAAGCCTTCAATATATCATAAACTTCATCTTCTCTGATGCATCTCCGAATTTCCTGATCGAGTCCTGTGTGAAAAAGACACCCGCTTATCCAGTTGTACCTAGCACTTTGCTTAATGATCTTTGTTTTCTCTCTGTGTGATAGGTGTGATGGTAGCTTCCCTACAACTAAGTAATTGGAAATGTTTGCATACCAAGGTGAGTGAGCAGATACTGCAAATAAATATTCATCAGGAAAGGAATCATCTACTTGAGTATCTTCATCAGTTTTTAGCCGAGAAAGGAAATTAGCAACTACATTTTCTTTACCTGGTCGATCTATAATTGTGATATCAAATTCTTGTAGTAATAATAACCATCTGGTAACTCGAGCATTTGTAATTGATTTATTCATTAAATGTTTAATCGCCGAGTGATCAATATGAACAAAAGTAGTGTAACCGGTAATATAATGTCGAAACTTATTAATAGCATAAATGACTGCTAAGAATTCTTTCTCGGTCACTGTATAATTAAGTTCAACGGGGGTCATATTTTTACTGATAAAATAGATATCATAGGGAAGATTGTTTTCTTCCTGACCCAAGACAGCTCCAATTGTAGTATCTGAAGCATCAGAGGATATATGAAAGGGGAGTGCCCAGTCAGGTCCTCTTAAAATGGGTGCTGTAGACAATTGATGTTTAAGTTCATTAGATGCTTTTTGACAACCATCAGTCCACTTAAATTCAGCATTTTTCATAAGTAACACAAACAAAGGAGAAGCTATTTTAGAAAAATCCTTGATAAATCTTCTATAATATCCAGCATGTCCTAAAAAAATTCTTACATCAGTTTTTGTTTTAGGGATAGGAAGAGTATGAATTACCTGTACTTTAGCTGGATCAACTTGAATTCCTAGGAATGAGATGAAGTGTCCCAATACAATACCTTGATTCATCATCATATGGAATTTTTAAGTACTTAAGGCAAGATGTGCTTCTATACATCGTTTAAGTACTTTCTCAAGGTTTTGCAATGCATCATCAAAAGTCACACCATAAGGAGTAAAGTCATCCATAAATATTTCTAAGGAATCATTAAGCATATCAGAAAAAAATCCCTATCACTACTCTTTGAAATGTTGCTAGGGAATTACATAATCCAAATGGAAGAACTCTATAGGCAAAAGTCCCCCATGGACTAGTAAAGGTTGTCTTGTCTTGATCTTGGGGTGCAATCTTGATCTAATTATATCCACTAAATCCATCCAAAAAGGAAAAGAATCTCTTACCTACCAAATTGTCTAGTACCTGATCAATAAATGGTAAGGGGAAATGATCTTTCTAAGTGGCCTTATTTAGAGCTCTATAATCTACACACACTCTCCATTTCCCATTTTTCTTAGGTACAATTACTAATGGAGAAACCCATTCACTATCAGATATAGGATATATAAATCCTGCATTCAGCAATTTTTGAAGTTCTTCGTTCACAATTTCCCTTAAATTGGGATTTGATCGTCGTTGGGGTTGACAGACTGGGTGAGATCCCTCTTTAATATAGATACGATGAGTACATAATTCATAAGAGATTCCCTTCATATTTGTGTAATTCCATGCGAATGCTTCTTTATTCTCACTGAGTAGCTTCATTAACTGTTGTGTTTTAGCATCTGTTAGGGTAGGGTTTATATTTAATTTTTTGCCAGGCACAATTTCTACTATTATACTTTTGGAGGAGATGCCAGCTGATGTCTAAGATAAATTTTCAGTTTTAAGGTTTTGCTGAGATTCAGGTTCCAAGATTGTGGTCAAGTGATCCTATATTTCAGAGTTAACCGAAGAAGGTTCAGAAATAAAATTGCTAATTAATTCATCCTCGGTTGAATCTTTAAAAGTTAAAACTTGTCCGACAGTCAAGATGGGTTGGGTCTCATCATCCTCATAATCTAACCATACAGATTTATCATTATTAATCATAGGTGTAGCATTAGGGTAAAGAGTAAGCTGCTTGGTTTCACATCCATTAGAAAGTGTCATTGAACCTCCCTAAAATCAATGGACGACCCCCCAACTTTGTTTTAGTCTGTAATACAACAAAATCAGCTGGGTAGTTCCAAGATTCGACTAAAATTGTCAGGTCCTCGATGACTCCTTCAGGTTTGATTGTGGAGCAATCAGCTAGCTCTAGAATGGTTGGGGTTTCCCTAATTAGATTCTTTAACTGTAATAACTATGTAGTTTCAAGTGTCATAATGTTTATTGCAGCACCTAGATCTACTAGAACTCTAGAAACAAAAGTTTTTCCAACCTGTACTGTGACCGTAGGATGACCAGGGTCACGATATTTCACAGGGGGGTTTTTTCCTGACATTAGAGTAGCTAGATCACCCATCATATGGACTGTGAGGGTATATTTAGCTTTTCTTCCAGGTTTCTTAATGCAAATATCTCTAAGAGTTCTAGCATAAATTGGTACATCTCTCAGTGCTTGTAAGAGTGGAATTTTAACATATAAATTCTGCAATTCTCCTAAAAGATTACAAGTAGGTGGCTCAAGTGTTTTGGTAATAGCTAGACGTTCAGGGAATGGTGGCTATGTTGTTTCAGCAGTCTTATTAGAGGATGATTCAACTGTTTCAGCATTTTTATTAGATGACTTTTCTTTTCCAGCTTCTTCTTTATCAGAGTCAGAAGAAGTAATGTCATCAATAATGGGTTCAACTATTCTCCCAGAGCGTAAATGAATATCATTACATTGCATAGGGAAAATAGGTTGGTTTTGAATATCAATTACCTACAGAGCTTTATTGTTATTTGGGTTCGGGTTAGGTTGCACAGGCAGCTGGGGTCTCATTGTCTGATTATTCGGTGGAGCATTTGATGGTAAGGAGAGAGATTGTTGATACTGGGGAAATTGGTTTGGAAATGGGATTTCCTGAGCTGTCCAGTTTGTGTTCCATTTATTAAAATAGGATTGTTGTAGAGCCCAAGGATTCCACAATGTAGGATCAATAAAAGGAGGATTTGGTTGCTGCATGGGTGGGAAATTCATTTGAGTAAAGGGTGGGTATTTCATTTGATTCAAGGGCGGGTAATTTTCTTGAAAAGGAGGATGAATGTTCCAACGATTAAATGACATGTTAGAATTCGTACCTTGTCCTCATGGTTGCCATTGCCTCCTCTGTGTTAGCAAATACACTGCTTCAGCTTCCTCTTCAGTTGGTTGCAATGCTGCTTTTATTCTTGGTAAAGAAGGGCATTCTTTAGTCTCATGATCCTTCTCACAAATAGTGCAAATTGGTACCTTGTCCAGTGGGCATTCCCTTAGTGGGTGTTTTTCTCTGCATTTAGAGCAGAAAATAGCCAAATCAGCTTCTGTTTCTGCCTGCTTCTTTTTAACCTGCAAGGTATCAATTTTTGAAGCAAAAGAGCTTAACATTTCAGTTTTAAATTCTTCAAGTAAGTTACCTACTTCAGCCCATGTTGCTCCTCCACTCGCTGATTTCTGGACTCTTGAGTATGTACCATCTTTGCTTTTTGGTATTCTTGCTGCTCCTCTTGAACATCTCTTACAGAGGTTGACAATCTCATCATATGATTCCTTAGATATATCCCCTTTTCCAAGCATATTCAACATATCTAAACAATCATCTCATACCCCTTTTAACAGTATTGACTTAAGAATATCCTTACTCATATTCGGATGATCAGATCATTGCAAATTATACTGTAGTCTTTCCACGAAGTCCTGCAGATTTCCGTCCTCCTTCTGAACCATCTTAAATAATTCCTCCTTCCTTTCCCTTGTTCGGCAATAGTCTTCGTATTTGGCCAAGAACTTTTCTTTCATTTGATCCCATGTTGTGATCACATGTCTTCCCAGGCTCATGAACCACCTCAATGCATTTCCTTTTAATGTTGCTGGAAATAACTTCAACTTTTTAGGATTAGTAACATAATCATAACTCCTACACAATATATCAAACTCAAATAGAAATTCACCAGGGTCTTCAGATGATAAACCATGGAAATTAGGTAGGGCTGAAAGTGGAATGTTCTTCATAGGAGTTACCCCTCTAGGAAGATCTTCAATAGGGAATTCCAAGTTGGAGAAGGAATTTTCCCCTCTTCCTTCTCCTCATCCCCCACCAAAGGGTCCTTCATTGTTTCCATCCATTGGTTGTTCCCATGTCTCACTTGCTCAGTCTTCAGCACTTTCTATAGGGCTTTCGATGTCCTGAACTGGTTCCTCAACTTCAATATCTTCTATTGGTTCCTCAATATCTCTACTAACTCCTCCATTTGTTCTACTGTCTCTTCGGCCCTTTCTGGTCCCAATACTTCCTCTGTTTCGTAGTCCATCTAGAGAGAGTGCTGGGTCTGTGGCCTCCGAAAGCTTACCTTCTGAGATGTTTCAGTTTTTGAAATAATGTCGTCAATGAAAGTTTTTCTTCCTCGTCTTCCTTTTCCCCTACCGCCTGTAGGGTTAGCTTTCCTGCGTCCTTTCATGCATCCTGTACATCTAAAAGAAAATCGTTAATACTTTTAAAATCTTTGGCGGCCTTTCCTGGAAACGGCGCCAAAATGTTGGTCACTTTAATTGCTTATTAATTAAGCAGTCGAGTGCCACATAAATTGTCAACCTAGGAAAGTCTGATTATTTCAAAGGTGACTACGTACTATATGTACTGAATTTTAATAGAATTAAAAAGCTATAGTATAAACAATTCACACTCTTTTAAACCTCTACTCTGTGTTACAGTAGTTATAGTCTATTGCAGGAATTGAATAAGAACAACTAATTAATTAAAGAGAGTAAATCTGCAAAGAAAAATAATGGTTGTCCTGTAACAAAGGATCAGGACCCTATCCCTAGAGTAGGAACATTCAGCACCTGCCTCTGTTCCAGTTCACCAATGCACTCTGTAAATCCTAGTCAGCGGTGAGGCACTCATGTACAGCATCAATCGATTAAAAGAGAAACAGAGTCTTAGAAAAAGTAAAATATCATCAGAAGCAATACCCGTGAATAAGGTATGAAAAAAAATCACACATAACACACTACAGAAAGAAGATGGGTGAATCTTGTGATGAAGGTGGGCACTTTCCTTCTCAAAAGATTCCCCAAGACACGAAAACTAAGATAAAATACTCAGAACAGAACTTTATTCATCTCTCAATATACCATATTACAAGAAAGATTCAGTCTCATCCTTCCACTACAATCCTTGTGTTACAACTTGTTCATCCTATGTCCATTCCATTTCTACTATAGATGTCTCCTCTTTATAGAGGAGACATCTATTACAAAAGATTTTCATTATAAATTCTAGTTCAACCCTTTGTACAAAAATAGGGAAATCAGTTCCCGATAACAAAATGTTGTTACAGTAATGTGGATCATGAACGTTACGGCCAATGTAACAGTTTATTCAATAATCGATCAGATTCCTTTGTTGTTGCAAATCTGGTACGCAAACCTCAACTGTCTCCTTGAGATTCGCATGTTGTCCTTACTGTTTCAGCTTCGAGGTTCATGCTGTTTTCGCTGTTTCAACAACTGCAAAAGATAGTCCTGCCAACTTTAGGTAGTTTCAACAATTTTTCAGCAACTCAGTCAACTTCAAGGATCAATTATAAAGATAGCATGATTATGTGTTGAATAATTAAACATATAGGAATGAGAAGAGTTACTGTATCCCCTTAGAATGATTGAGTCAAAACACTAGCAAGGGCTTTGAACTATGGGTTGAAAAGGGTAATATTATGACAAAATATAAGGTCAAAAATAAACAATATGGGGTCCTAACAAAATCATGGACCATGGTTCTGGGGAAGAGTGGGTCTCTTCGTTTCCCCATGGTTTCCTGGTTTTGATGCAAACTCAATGATGGTTACAAAAATGTTGGTATGGGTAAGGCTACATAACCTTCGACTTCCTTTATGGAATTATCAGGTCTTATAAGGCATATGAAGCTCTTTGGGAAAGTTCCTAAATATGGATCGAGAAATAATGGATAAAGGGACTTTCATTTTTTCTCACATCTTTGTGGAAATGGATCTAAGTAAAGGTATCCCATATTGTATCAATGTGAAACATAAAGATTTCAATTGGATACAGTGGCTGGATTTTGAAAATACTTCTTTTTGATGCAGGATTTTTCATCAAATAGGGTATATCCAAAACACATGCAAACATGAAAAGAAAAGAACAAAAAATATAATGCAAAAGCAAAAGGGTGGCAATTCCCAGAAACTCCTTCATCAGAGGATGAGGAATAAGAAATGGATGAAACCCATTAACATCAGGAAACAGAAAAACAACATGGCTCACAAGAGATGGGAGAAGAAAAAGAGGAAGAACACAACAAACAAATAGAAAGCCCAATCAAGACTGTTGTGATCCTGCCTCTTGAAACTCAAGTAGAGGGAAATAAAATAAATTTGGGTACAAGTGGAATTAAACGATATCATGTATCATAAAGTTCTGATTCAGACAAATAAATCCCAAATATCACAAGAAATAATGAACTGAGCATTGTTTCTTCTTCTCCTTCAATTGGGATTTGGCAAAAAGTCCAAAAGAAAAAAGGCAAAAGAGAAAAGCCCAGTTTATCTCGCAATTTGTAAATTAATTTTTATTTTATTTTTTATTGTAGCTTTGCTACTTTGTGTGCTTTGAGAACACAGGTCCCATGGGACAACTTCTGAATTCTTAAATGCATCTACTCAATGCAACTTTGCATTTTCACTAATAGAAAGTTTTTGATGTTTTCCTTGGAAAAAAAACATATATCAAACCTTCTAAGACCAAAATATCATGCAAGCAATAAAAATAAACCTTAATTAAATGGCCAGGAATTGATGTGGTCACTTTCTTCTTGTAACTCCTTGAAGGATTTCTATTGTCACCAAAATAGGTAAGCTCTTGAACTCAAGAATAAATTTATCAGAGGAAAACGACAACTTAAAACTCATGCATAACTCTCCTCACTGTTTATTCCATCCCTACTTCTATTCCCCTTCCTTGATTTATATTCTCCTTGGGTGGTTGAAGAGAACAACTATTTCATAATTAATCTCCTTATTATGTTAAACACTTTTTTATCTTTAATTTGGGAGAGGGCTTTTAGAAGGAGATTTTAATTAATTAAAATTACATTAGTATGTGGGATCCCTTATTTTGTCTATAAAACATTTTCATCAAACATTGTAACTCCCATGGGAAAACAAATATATGCAAATATGACATCATCAAGAAATACTATCACCATAGAAATCATTCACACATTGAAGCATCAGATTATCCATTATCATATATAAACAAACATGTGAGGTAACCCATCTTCCTCCCATTAGAAACAATGTAAAAAAAAGCACATAGCCTCATCAATAAAGGATATATTTTCTCACAAACATGATAATATGTCATATTTTGAAATATGTCCAAGTAAAGTGAAGTAAACAACATCACAACAAAATAAGTAACTCGTGTCAACTTGAATGCTATACTAAGGCCAACCATGTAGGACGATATTTTTTTGCCTTATCCTTCTCTCCGTGTACCTCTAGATACATGTATTAGAAGGATATTTCTCTTCTTCTCCTTCTTTCTGCTCTTTTTATGCCAATATGTTTGTGTGACAAGGTGACCTTAGAAGGGGAATGTACAAGTATAGATGGCATATGAAACTTTCATAATGCAAAATGAGTAGGAGAATCAAGGTAGTGTGAGCACATAATTATGTGGACTAAGATAATGCAAAAGGTACTTGATGATAAATAATCATCGGATGAACTGAGTGATATGAAATAGAAAGCCAATGTGAAAAGGTTAATGTAGGCCTAACAGGGTTGGACTCCCAACAATCATGTTGTAAAGGATACTTTTGGGGTTTTGGATTTCCATCATGCTGGGATGTAGGTAAGGTACATTTTGTGAAGCATGCATAGTAAGGGTCGAGGAGGAACTATGAGGTATAAATGAACATTCTGAGTAAACTGATTAAACTTCTCATAGTTTGCATGAAAGTGTATGGAAAACTTTATTCTCTTGTTTCAGTTCTCTCTCCATGATACATTTGTTCCTCTAACTTTCTCCCTTTGGTTACCTTTATAACCTCTTCTAAAGAAACTCATGGTATACTATAACCAAGGAAATCTATCATGTAGTCATCAACTCTTGAGCATAAATAAGTAAACGAAAAAATAATTTACTATCTAAAATCATGTTTTACATAAATGTTGGAGTGTTTTGAAAACATGCACAAGGGAAAATGTTATGAAACTAGCTCACAAAAAGATAGAAAAGATAGATGAACGCCTTAGAATTCAGCCTCTTCGAGGGGGCAACCTCCTTTACATTACACAAATGAACAATTCTTGGATGATACAAATGAAAAGACCTCCTTTCTATATATAGGAGTCTAAGGGGTCATAATATAATCAAAGGCGACATAACAATAATAATGTAAGGGCAAAATAATAACAATAGTGGGCTTCCATGGGGCACAATAATAACAATATGGGGACTACATGGGCACAAAAATAAAATAAGGAGGTTTTACTAATACCAATAAGGGGTTACACTAGTAGTATAGGGACCTAACATATCCTTCTCCTTCAAAAAGTGTTGTCCTCAACGCTTGAGTAGTTATTGATGCTTCTGTATAAAATTCTTGTCCTCCCATGCTGAATCTTCAGCTAGTAATTTCTTCCACTTGACAAGATACTTTGAAATTGATTGATTTCATAGCTGTCAGGTTCTTTTTTATGTGACTTCTCTAGGTCCCAATATGATTTTTCCTTCCTCATCAAGTTTGGGAAATATTGTTTGAACTGGGATCTTTTGAAACTTTTGAATGAGTGGCCACACTTTTCAACCTTTATTCCATTCATCCCTTGGTTCATTTATCCAATTTGGTTGGATGATAGAAATAGCATAAAACAATGCTTCCACATCCTCATCCTTTCTTGAGAGTGCATCTGCAACAACATTTTGCTTCCCTTTTTTGTAGATGATCTCAAAATCGTAACCCAAGATATTTGTGACCCATTGTTTTTGTTCTTCTAAAGATAATATTTGTTCTAAAAAGTATTTAAGACTATCATGATCCATTTTTACCTTGAAGTGTCTTCCCATTAGGTAAGGTTTCCATTTCTTAAGTTCATCTAGCATTCCCAACATTTCCTTCTCATAAATATCTTTCTTGAGATGTAGCCATAAAAATAACCAATCACCTACATCCAAACTTCTTTCACTACGAAGTTGATATGCCTGTTGTTTCATTCGATTCTGCACCAAAGTGGCATTATCCTTTAAAAGTTGGAGAACATGTTGTTGATGCTCGATGTGATCTTTCACTGCTTGAATCATTTTCTTCTTCATATGTCCTTCTATCTTGAGAGTTTGAGGAGTGGTAATTTCTTCTCATGCATTACAAGATATTGTTGGATTCATTTCTTGATGCTCGATGTGATGTTTCACTTCTTGAACATTTTTCTTCTTGATATGTCCTTCTATATTGAGAGTTTGAGGAGTGGTAATTTCTTCCAATGCATTACAAGATATTGTCGAATTCATTTCTTGATGGTTGATGTCATCTTTCACTTCTTGAACATTTTTCTTCTTGATATGTCCTTCTATCTTGATAGTTTGAGGAGTGGAAATTCCGGCCAATGTTTTACAAGATATGGTCGAATTCATTTCTTCTTTCTCGATGTGATATTTCTCTTCTCGAACCTTTTCTTGTTGATATGTCCTTCTATCTTGATAGCTTGAGGAGTTGTAATTCTTTCCAATGATTTACAAGATATTTTTGGATTCATTTCTTCTTTCTCTAGGGTTGTTTCCTGGTGTATATCCTCTTCTTTTGATATTTCTTGATCCTTTTCTTTCTCCTCTTCACAATATATGTAAAATAATTTCTTCTCAACACACTTATGACCTTTAGTGTATTTTCTATCACAAATGTAACAAAGCCCTTTTTCTCTTTTTTCTTCCAATTGTTGTCATGTAAACCTTGTAAGTTGTGGAAGGCTAGAAGAAAAAACAGTTCCATATTTATAGTTGTGAGTTGCAGGATTCCTTGTTTCCAACATTCCTCTTTAAATTTTTCTTGCCAACCTGAATGCCTTCTCTAATGAATCAGGTTCCCAAAGACAAACCTCATGTTGAATGTTATCCTTTAAAGACCCTATGAAGACATCAACCCTTTTCTTCTCTGGAATATCATTTACCCTTTTATTCAATTTTTTGAAATGCTCAACGTGCTCTGCCATTGAACCGTTTTGTTTGAGATTTATCAATTCCCTAAAGAAGGTGTTACTCTTTGTATCCTCATAATGTGCTATCATTTCTTCCGTGAAAATTGACCAAGTGACAAGTGCTTTATGAGAACACAACCCTTTATACCATAAAAATTGATCCAGTTCTAAATATGAAGATGAAATACATACCTTTTCTAATAGTTGCACCTCATGTAGATCAAAATTATTGCTCCATCTGTAGTATCCAATTTACCAGATCCTTGCCATCAAACTTCGTCATATTGTCTTTTCTTGGTTTTAGGAGCTCGATCTTGAAATGACAATAACTCTGTAAATTCAGATTTTCCAGTTCTGAAATCATGATCTACAGTAGCCCTTTACATCCTCTTTCCAATGCCACTAGTATGATAGATATTGGATTATCCAAGAAATAGTTATACACAATCTCTCACGATGACCTGAGTATAGATTTGTTCAGTAGAGAAAACTTGTACGACTTGCCATGGGTCACTATTTCAACCTTAGGTTCTAAAGATGGTGCCCAAAAGAACTACAGGATGTCTTCTTTATGCAACTTCTTACAAAAATTCAGTATGATCCTTAGAGAGACCGTTATGATGATTTTCCCAAGGTGACCTGTTTGGTATGTAATTCAGGGGTCTGCCAAAACCCTAACTTCCTTAGATTATATATCCAAAAATATAGTGAGATAGGATCTAAAATTAGGAACCAAGGTTCAGATCGATTTCATCTCAAATGGGTTTTTTTTCTAGCTTTTGGAACTTCCTATCAAAAGAGTTATAGTAAAAATTCCACGATGACCTTTTTTAGATGAAATTATGGAGCTTGCAAAAACCATAACTTCCATAGATCATATCTCCGAAAATATAGCACAAAGAGATCTGAAGTTTGGATGTGAGGTTCATACCTATTTATTCTCAAATGGGTTTTTTTTTGTATATTCTAAGACGTTCTAGCAAAAATGTTATAGCAAAAATTCCACGATGGCCTGTTTGGGGCAACAAAACCCTAGAATCCACAGCTCTGATACCAAATGTTATGAAACGAGCTCACAAAAAGATAGAAAAGATAGATGACCGCCTTAGAATTCAGCCTCTTTAAGGGGGAATCCTCCTGTACATTACATAATTTAAGAATTCTTGGATGATACAAATGACAAGACATCCTTTCTATATAGAGGAGTCTAAGGGGTCATAATATAATCAGAACTGACATAACAATAATAATGTAAGGGCTCAATAATAACAATAGTGGGCTTCTATGGGGTACAATAATAACAATATGGGGACTACATGGGCACAACGATATAATAAGGGGGTTGTACTAATAACAATAAGGGGTTACACTAGTAGTATAGGGACCTAACATAAAATTTATATAAAATGGGGACGAGAAATATTTATACATGCAACAAGGAAACATGTTTTCGACAACATGCTTATATAATAAACATGATATAAGAAATGAAACATATTGATGTTGATATAATTAAAGTGATATAAAAATGAAACATTTTCATGCCCACATAGACTATTTATGAAGTTACGTGTGAAGACAAATATACATGATGTTGTATTATGTTCATCAAGGAGGGAGATTCTAAGATATGTCCCATTTCTTTATTTTATAGGTCGAGGAATGACTTATGAAAACATAATATACATTAGATATATCTCACACAATGTATTGTAAAACACATAGAATATTTGTGATTGAATAAATGTGAATCAAAAAACAATATTTAGACATTTTCTTTTGCTGCTCCATCGGGTTGTGGGTATCTACATGAAGAGCACATGGAGACATGACTGGTCAAGCATTGTAAACATATATATGAACAAAAGTGAGAAACAAGAAGCAGTGGAAGCTACATTGTTTGGGAATAAAACTTTAAATACGAAGATTTAGTCACCTATGGGTGAACTTAGGACTAAGATTTTGTCTTTATTTGTCCAATATGATTTGTGAACATGTATAGGCTTTATGAGATTCCCAACAAGGAAAAAACTTCATTTTTGAATTATGAGAATTACCTAGGGTAATGGACAATGTGTCAATATGGGAGGCATAATGTGGTAAGTATGGTGTGCAAAGTGTTCCCACTAAGAGAACATGGTCATTTTTACCTTCCCGGGTGACCAATTTCAATTTATCTTGTCACATGAAAAATTGCATAGGCTTTGTGGTGAGAAGGACTGTAAATATTATGCACATGTCAAAAACCACAAGGAAACAAAAAAACATTATCAAATTTACACGACCAACCACCAAGGCGACATGGCATAGACCAAGGGTGTAAAGCAAGATAGCATAACATATCCCAAAGATGTAAATAAAGACAATGTAACATAACACGAAGATGTAAACCGAGTTGAACTAGCATAGTGTGAAGACACCTTGTATTATGTATACAAATAAATGATCATGTGGCCATCTCTCTAAGATGAAACGTATGTTGGTGGGATGGTTGTGCCCCATTGTAATTCACACTGAGTTTTCCACAACTGGGGACTTTACTCAATAAGTTAAAATTTTGGAATTTTGGGTTAATTCCACAACCTCTGTTGATAGGTAAATATTTTTCTTGAAATAGCATAAATTATATCAGGGTTATATGATGAATTTTGGAGCAAGGGATGACTTCTAACACCTTTACATGAAAACAAGGGTGGCATGCTTGTGCATGAGGGCATACTTTATTGTTTTCATATTATAAAACAATTTTGGCGTAGAAGCACTCAATATATTACATGCATGATGGTAATATAACATGGGAAGCATTGAAAAGGGAAACAATAATAGAATTAACTCATAGCATCACCCTTAATAGATTTAAACAAACACAAAATTTGTAATGAGGAACCATTAAGCAATATTGTTTCTCATACTTGTAACTAATTAGGTTTTATTTTCCTAGGAGTTGGTTATCAACTATTCCTTGGAGAAGTTGTGAGCATCAATCCACGGTTCTAGAGTGTCTTTGAGCTAAGCTTCGCCAAAGGAGAATTTATTTTTGGAAAAGTAAACAACGGTAGGTTGGTGGCCTCTCTACGAACTACCTTCACACCATTGTGAACCACTGCATGCACCTCAAGTTAAGGCAAATTAGACTCCTCGCCAATATCATAAATGCAATCACCTATCCTCTTTCTTGTTGTAGGTATTGCACAATGCTACTATAGTGTTGACGTATCACATATGTACCATGTATTTTCTACCTTAGGAGTTCATGTAACATGCCCTCATTATGGTGTAGTTTGACACCATTCAAATCATTGTATGCATGTTACAAGGTGTTGGATGGTAAATAATATTTTGGATTTAAATAATAAACCATTATAACCATATTTGCATGTCATCCACAACTTGTTAATGGATTGACATATTTACACATTATTTTTATATTCATAAATATAGGAATTTTGTGAAGCATGATTTCTCAATGGGAGAAGTATTGATTGTTTCTATTACACCGAAGGTTGACCATGGAGTTGCAACAAAAGTATTCCCATAATGATGTCGTAGCTATCAACTTCATGCATATATCAATATTTTTAGTATAATTAAGGCATTCAAACCACATTTAAAATTCATACACAAGCAAATATAATGTTATATAACTCATTATAACACCATATGTTGATATGAAAAAATAAAACTATGAAATTATGTCATGTGAACATTTCTTATTTCTCTAGGGACCCCACCTATGGATGCTTGAAAGTTTTGTTATTTATATGAATTATTTTTATGCCTTTTTAGCGGATGAACCATGATAAAGTGCAATGGATTGCAAAATCCTTAAGAAAGTGGCTCAACACTTCATTGTACTTGGTTCAACTTAAACTTCCTGTGTAATTTCATCTAAGAGTGACTATTGTTCTAGAAGCATATTTATTGCTATTATCATGGAGTTAACCCATTGTGTGCAAGTATTGTCAAAATGATTACCTTGGTTATAAGAGAAGAAACTATCCATGCCAAAATCATCTATGTTCAAATTGATACTAGAGCTCTGAGGTAGCTTAGGCTAGTTATATATCTTCTGATCCAATGGCTTGAATAATTTCTATCCCGAGGAACTTTCTCCTATGCTATTATTTAGATTAGCCAATGCGTTAGACAACTTATTTTACTATATTGAGTGTGTTTTCCAAGTTTGTAGCTTCTTTTTCAAATGATTTAGTGAGTAATAAAGGCTTATTCATCGTGGCCTTAACATCTTGGTTGCATTACTTGATAGGCTAAACTTTTATTTTCTTATAGTCAAGACTTCATTGAAATTATCAACTCAGGTGTGCTTGCCAACCCTTTTTGCAATCATAACTATGGAGAAAATGAGAGATGAGGTATATTATTTAATGGCCAATGTATCAACAAGCTATGACTAACCAAGGATTTTGTTCATAAGAGTCATGAACCATTGACTAATGTCCTTGATTTCTTCCATATTCTCTGCCTTTATGCCAACCAATTCCTTTAAGAGTTTGGTTGTGGATTTTTATTCTCCACACTTATTTAGAAAAGCTCTTTAAAATTCATCCAAAATATATATTAAGGAAGCTATTAAGTTATAGTAGGAGGTACTTTATTTATTTTCAAATGTATACAAAAATAATATGAAAACTACATCTTCATGCTTGAACTATAATAGGTGTAAGGGAAAATAAAAATTATTTACATGGGATTTAAGAATAATGTCTTTATTGGGATCAAACTTTGGTCACAAACTTTATGGATGACTTGGAAAATGATGATGCAAAGGCTACAAATTTAATGCCCTTGAGATAACCAACTCAGTGTAAGTTGTCATTACATTGTGTATACAAGGCCAATAGTTTGTTCTTCTCATTCCAATGATGTATCAATCTGGTTTTTATTAGGAGGTTGTGGAGGAGAACCATTGGAACTAAGGGAAATCATATCAAATGGCTTAGGGATACCATTTGAGGATAACTCAGCATGGTCTTCAATAGAACCAACTTGAACACATTTACTAGTGGTAGGTCTCCAAGTATCTTTTCACTTTTGAAAGAATGGTGCTATTGGTAGTTTTCCATTCTTCTTTCCCTTGATATAAGTAATAAATATAAATTTTATTAATTCATTTGATGGAATAAATTTCATCCTCTTTTCAAGTAAAGAAGCACAAATTTTTAGTTTGGAGAGAATTTCGTCATATCTCATTTCGCTTTTAGTATGTTAACAATGTTATGAGGGGTATGAGGTTATTGAACAATATTTTCATCTCCAGTGATGTTAGTATAGTATGAAAATGGGGTCTTATTCGTAATGCAGTTAAAATGACCTTCCTTTGAGCACCTAAAGTCTCTTGACTAGGAAAATTGTCCTAACAGCAGATAGGGAGTCTCTTTGGTATGAGGACTTAGCTACACCTCACACATTTTGGGATGAGAGACCTATCCAGATTCATGCCCTAATTCTATTCTTAGGTTTTTGTGAATACTATAAGATGTATATGATCATCCAAGTGGTGTGGTGCACCTACTAACCCCACAACTATGATGAATTTAGAATTGAAACTATTCTAACCTATCTAAAATGAAAGAAAATGGGTAAATTGGAATTGATGAGCAGAATCTACATAAATATGTAACCAAGGGTTGGGTATTGGATAACATTGTGCATTTATTGAAATCATAATATCAAATAGTCAATGTTTGAACCAATAAGTATTCAATGAATAAATAAACTCGGATAAAACCATAAGTATGAAACGAAAATCCATCTCATAGATTAGTATAAAAGTAACAGTAATGAATCTCATAGATACATACATAAATGAATCATTTAAGAACAATTAGAAAATAAAACACCATCTACATGGATTTAACCTTGAAAGGAACCTTTTCACTTTGTATATGTCGAATAGACGAAAGAATAAATAGATACCCACTTCCAATCTCTAATTTAAAAGGATTTCAAAAAGATGTAAAATGTCTTAGTACATTTAGCTCATCGCTCTTTGTAGGTTTAAATAATAATCACATCCTAAGAGTGTTAGATTTATCAAGGGAATTTACAACCTTTGACCTTCTCCTATTTTCTAATTACAATTATAATAATAATTTTTTGAAAATTTTAGAAGTCATACAGGAAAATTCATCTTCTAGTGGAATCTTCTCAATTTCCTTACGATATGCTACTCACACTCCATGATATGATCCAAATATTTTGATCATACATGGAAGCAAACTCACCATTACAACATGATACTATTACTTCTTTGGGAGAATGTTGGTAGTTCTCTTTGTAGTTTGACTAGGAATGAGTTGAGTATTGTCTTATTTTGTGATAGTTGCAGCAGATGAAGCTTTAGGTTTTCCTTGATAAGCTTTTTGATGAAAGTGATAAAGGATTTCTATTTTTCATTGAGGGTTTATTATAGTTCCTTAGTTACCTCTTCAACATCTATGACATTTCCTTGAACCCCAATAGATTGTAATATATTGACTTTAATGATCCAATTAGTTAGAGATTAATTCTATTGATACATGGAAAATAATTTAGAAATATATTTCTCCAAATTCTATTGTATCTTTATGGCCTAATTGAAAACCAAAAAAAAATATAGGTCAATTCCTTTCTCATAATCCTTCAGAGGTCCACTAGTTCTTGTATATACTCTTTTGGCCATTCCTCTAATTTATGTAAATCATTTAGAATTCCTTAAAGTTGTGGACCTCATCCTTTAACTTCTGCTACATTGTCCTTGTAATCATCCACCCTACCACTCATCCACTGCATGTTATTTGTTTCAATCCTTAATAATTTTAACCACTCTACAAATTTTTCATCTAAGCATCATTTTTTAGGACATGGTCCAAGAGAACAAAAATGTTTAGTTTAGTCCCCTGGGAAACATTGTTCTTGTAAAGGGTACTAATGGGTCCTCCCTAATATCTAGTACAATATTCCTCTTGATAATAATATGTATAAATTTTATCTATGGAACACCATTCATTTTTTCTATGTGCTCGACAATTATGTTTTTTGTATAGTCAAATATGATTATTTTTATATTTACCACTTTTGTTTTGGTTGGCATTATGACCATCCCTTCTATTTGTAGATGAATTTATGTGATCTTTGATAGTGCGAGAATTAATAGGTATATCTACATGTCAGTTATGTTAGGCTAAGGTTGTGATTCTAATTCTACAACTTGAATCTATGAGACTTCCTTTAAATTGTAGCCTTAGTTTCATCTGTGTCCCTTTCTTCCCTTTTTTGTTCTTGGTTTTAGCTCTTCTTCTTCGCTCCCTTTATTTTCTCTTCTCTTCCTTTTATTATTATACTTGTTCTATTTTTTGATCTATTCAAGTAGTTTTCTCTACTATTAAGACTATTTCATCTTTATGCCTTATCTTATATTTGGGTTTCCTTTCTGGTCCCATTCTAAATCTTGTGATTTAATGTATTTCTCCACTTCACTTCCTTGGACTGGATCATAACCAATTTTAAAATTTTCTTATGTATATTTCCATGCATTCTTATATTATTCTTCTTATGCCCAGGTCTCTATCTTTTACAGCCTTCTAAATCTATATGATTTGCAATTACGTTTTATTGTTAGTCTAGCAGCATTCTTATCAAATGTTAGATCCTAAAAATAGAGAGGTGTCAAAGTGTATTCCTCCTCCTCATCCTTCTTAATGTCAACTAATTTATAGGCTCCCTCTTCGATGTGAATATGTTTCTAGAAAACTCCCTTCACTCTCGATAGAGCACCTCCCACTCTTATATAAACATGGTATGCTATTTCTAGGAACAACACATACTTAGTTAAAAAATTAGGTAACAGGTGGTTAGGTTTGGATTCCCCAAACACTTGTATGAATGTAAAATTCTCCTCCATAATCCAATCACAAAATGTTGGTACTAAATTTTTATCCCTTTCAAGCATGCAAGGGGAATGTTAGCTAAACAAGGCCTCATATAAGGAAATTAGGAAGTTAAGAAAAATATTTATGTATGATTGAATGTAGTAGTCCTTATAGCATACTTTACAATAAATTTCTATAGGATCCTTGTGTAAAGTCCATCTCCAATGCATGCCTAGAAAAACTATTCTAGTGTATACCACATCTAATAGTTACAAGGCCATGTAAACATTGGGTTTTTAGCATACCCCTAAACTATAGTATTTTTTTATGTTTTCTTACAAGTTTTTCACTAGGAAGTTACCCCAATTGAAGATTCTAAATTCAATAGTCATTGTGTACATCAGAGGCACCCAACCTTCTAGAAATGTTTATGCCTTCTCTCTTTTTTATAGTCTACAAAAATTGGAAACCATAAATTGATATGGAGTCTTGAAAATGTTGACAAGATACTCTATGTTGGTCAATGTTCCTAATTCTCACTTACCATGGCACAACTTCTTTTAGGATTTCTCTGGGAAAAAAATTAAAAATAGTAATGAATCTTCATCTAGCAATACCTCCTCTTTAGTAGTCTGTAGTATTTTTCTATGTTGGAAGCACTAAATGAGGCTAAGTTTTTTCAATGCTTTTCTATAATCATGTTGTCCTTTATATCTGCATACTACATAAACCATTGTATTACCTCAACGCATGGAAATATTGGTGGGTAAGATGCTACCATTGGTAACAAAAACATGTTTACTACCTTCTAAAGGTAAACTTCTAGACCAATTGGATGAAGGTTACCTTTATCGAATTTTTGGTATATTTGTGGCCAACTGTAAGTAGTGATTTTGTCTATGAAACATGGGGTATCCCAAAATTCTAGTTGACTAGGGTTTCTATCTCTTCCTCTACATTTTCAATTACTAATGCTCTTCCAAACATTATAATAGGTGTGGACAAAGCTTCCTTATAAGACACCAATAAGAAATAAAGAACCATTATAGAATTAGCCTTAAAAATATGAAATATAAAGCAATAGGTGCTGGTAGCTGGTCAAGAGTTGTAGTAATGGCTTAGCTACCAATCTAGTGATCATATTTAAGAGTGGGGCTATACTATGTTGTAACACATTTTCCTTTTTTATCTAAATTTAATTTAGAACATTCACTACATTGGTTCACTAACTTGGTAGTATTTCCTTGGCTATGAACTCAATGACCAAGGATATGAGCATGAGTTATATTACATGGTATAAGTTTTTTTTTTATGCTTGAAACTTGAATTGCATACTTTATGTTAGGTTGATCACTAGCTTGGTAGCTTGCAAATAATCGTAACTCTGGCTTGGCTACTAGGAAAGAGACATATGGCTTGCATGTAGTTCCATCACATGTTTAAAACTTTAAGCTTTAACTCATCACTTGTGCCATAATGCTATATTAGTGTCTAGTCTAGTGTTCTAGCATTGGCTTAGCGTCTAACCTAGTGACATACCGCACAATGGATGACCTTTGTTATGAATGTTTTCTATTAAACTCAAGCTTAGATTCATGGTTTATCATGATGTTACCTTCATGAAAATACAACTTTTAGAAAGACAAGTTTATTAATGAAAATTCTTAAATTTGTGGCCATAGAAAAGGAGAGGATTTAAGGGATACCCCACTGACAATCCTTAGTTAAAATTTCCAAATACAACCAACAAAAGAATTGACCTCTTTGGCTTACCTCCAAAGGTGGTGTTGGTAAGAAAATGTGAACTCCACTAAGGACCTGACAACAATATACAAAGTGAAATCTAGTTCTTGGATTTTGAAACCGTGGGCCCCTTACTTTCTTCTATCTAAGGATGATTGCAAAAAATTTAGGATGGTGTTGAAGTAGATACAATGCATTAAGAAAATAAATATGGATGAAAAATTATATAATGATCCAATTCAATCATGAGTACCATAATTATTCCACTAGATAATTCTTCACAATAGATTCATTAAAGTAAAAGTACTATGGAGGGTTAATTCCTTCAGATTATAATCTTTTTATTTAGGAATTCAATAGAAAAATGTGGAAAATCGAGAAAAGTGAAATAGAAACAAACACACACCAAGATATGCTTTGGGAAACTCTTTCAAAAGAAAACCTAGTTGGAAGGTGAGGTTTCTCTACTCCCTTTTTCTAGAAGGAATATAATGTAAGTACAAAGGAGAAGGAACTCTCTAAGGAGTTACCTTTAGACCTATGGACCTTGGGTTGATACAAAAAAAAACCCCCTCCATTCTACTCTATCTCTCTTCACTCTCATCTACATTTCTATACACCATAACAAAATTTAACTCAAACAAAATAGAATCTCACTTCCACTTAGTGACCCAACTATGACATAGTCTGATAGCAAACTATGGGCTAAGTTTGACTCCTTCAAATCTCAATTAGAGTTATACATTGACCCTTATAGAGTAATATTCATAATTTTCATGTTATATCCTACTTTCCATGAATAATGGGAGAAGACATGGCATCCTCTCAAATTATGGTGCTCAAACACAATACGTGAACTTTTAATAGGAATAAACTTTGCATAGTAACATGTATTGACATATTTCTTGCACTCTTAGAAATATATTTGAGTGTATAATGATATCAAGGGTCCAAATTTTAAGTAATAAAGTTTTCCAAATTAAAATTTTCACTAAGGACCTCAAGGTTTCCCTAGAAGGTTTGAGAACACAATTCAAACTACATACTTCTAATAAAAATACTCCTCTATGTTGACTCCTTTAATTTTTCCACTCTGAAAGCATGAAAAATTATGTAATGGCCCAATCCATGTCACACCTCCCCATTTTGGGAGTAGTTTTGTCCCTAAAATCATTACTATATAAGAAGAGAAAAATTTTCCTTTGCCTTCTCCCTAGACTAACATTTATTATTTCTTGTAAGTTGTCCTTTCATGCTAATCCATCAAAGGTCATGTTTCCCCTATCTATTATTTCTATATCTCTTCGGAAAATATGCACCCTCTATCAACTCTACCAAAATAATCTTGTGTTAACTTCTCTATGGAAGGTAGGATCTACTCCTCTTCCTAATAGAATATGGAAGGTTCATTGAGTTTAATATTTTTAGCATTCGCCCCTACATAAATGTGCATTTATGAAGGTAGACTAAGTCTATAGGAATTATCACCGACCTTTTCCAGTATCTTGAAAGGACCATATTGTAAATCCTTGGTTTTACCTACTAATGTCCTATATTCTCCCCTTGTTAAACTATAACCATGCTCTGTATTCCACTCTAAATGAGCTCTATATATTCTTTTTTATCATACATGGACTTGTAATTCTCTCATCACGTCTTTATCACCTCACATACTTGCAAATGGATATTCCTTATCTTTTAAACATGATTTTATTCTCTAAAAGCTTCCTTTGTGAGGTCTAGCATCACCTCTCCTTTCTTTCCATATACTCCATCTAAAGGTGAAGGTGGAAAATAACCAAAGCTTGTCTCAAATAGTGACTTAGATGTTTATGTGTGGACTATTCTATTGTAGCATTGTTTTATATAGACCATATTTTCATTCCAGGTCTTTAAATTCTTTTTATAATAACCCTTGAATGTTATATTGAAGCCTTATTTATAAATTTTGTTTTCTCATCTATCTGTGGATGGAATGTTGTAGATATATTCAGTTTTGCATCCACCTTCTTCGAAATTGTAATCCAAAATGCACTAATAAATATGATGTCCCTATATCAAATTATGGTCCTCTATATCCCAAAATGCACCCAAACCTCATCAAAGAACAAGTTAGCTTATTATTAACCCCTGATGATCTACTAAATGGCATGATAATGCACATAATGTCAAACTTATCATCTATCACTAATAGGTAGTCAAATCCCTTCTTGGATGCTCGTAAACTTCCCACAAATTCCATGGAAATTCTTTCATAGCAATGATTGAGTAAGACTAAGGGATGATATAACAATATATGCATCCTCTGAGAAACCTAGCTACATCTCCTTACATCTTGGACTAGTGAACATAACTCTATAAGTTGACGACTATCTTTTGAACACCAAAATGGTTTGCAACCTTTGTGGTGTGAGGCTCTCTAATAAATTGTAATCACTTACCTTTAGGAACACATACTTTCTCTAAGGTGTAGAGTAAACCAAACCAAATATAATAGTAAATTCTTATTTCACCACCATCCATGTGACTCTGTCTCTAAGCCATTGTTGATATAACTTCTTGAAATCCTTATCCTCTATACATATCTCTATGTATGCATAATGGGTGAAAGGATCCATGTGTATCAAAGTTACAAAGATGTGAGTTTTGATGTGTATGGCCTTAAAAACATCTAAGCCAACTTGTTCATTCTTCCCTTCTTGTATTTGATCACGACAAAGAAATATTGAAAAAACCCAATCCACTTGCAATTTTTATTCTTTTGTAATGTACTTTGCACCTAAAAATGCTATAGTAGTTAGTTATCTATGTCGATGACTATCTCCATTCCCATAAAATCGTGTTTTCCCTTTTTGAGATTTTGTAATTGGTTATATAGCTTCTCGTTATACGTAGGGTAGTTGAGAATTACCCATGAAACACTTCATAATAATACCATACAATACTTCCAACATAGCTACTAATCAAACGAGAAAGTGAACTGGAACCTGTTTTTTTGAGGTAGCAAAAAATCACCTGATTTTGAAAAGTGGTGATGCCATAATAAACTTTTTTTTTTAGCATATTTTTGGCACTTTAAATTTTCTTATGTATCAAGTATGAACATATTTTTTTAGATGTTAGTGATTTTCATGCTGATTTTGAAAAGTGTTGATGGAGCATGAATAAATTTTTTCAAATGTTAGTGATTTTCATGCTGATATGGAAAAGTGTTGATGCAGCATCAACAAATTTTTTTAGAGGGCTTATTTTTGACACTTTAAATTTTTTTATGTAACAAGTGTGAACATTTTTTTTTTGTTAGTATTTTTCCTCTTGATTTTGAAAAGTAATCGTGAGCATCAACCCTTTTTGTTTAGAGGGCTTAGTTTTTACACTTTAAATTTTCTAATGAATTAAGTGTCGATAAATTTGTTTAAATGCTGGTGTTTTTCATGTTAGTAAAAAAACATAAAAATTAAAAAGCATGACAAAAAAATCAAATACAAAAAAATATATAAAAAGAAAAAAATAACAAAAAACCTATAAA
>APFE030290040.1:127677-151111 GCA_000404065.3 Pinus taeda
TTTTTTTTTTTTTTTTCCGCAATGTCTCAAGTTGTCTTAATCTAAAATTTGAAAATCACTATACATTTAACATTTAAAAAAATTTATTTCTGGTATAATAACTCTTTCATTCAAGTGTCCATTTTTAAAGTTTTTTAGTCATAAAATTTTTCCATAATGTCATGCTTCAAATATTTTGAAAACTTGAGAATATTTTGTAGTCATAATCTTTGGTTTTAATTGCATGTTTGAAAAATTGTCAAGATTTTAATGTTTTTCTAAGTCATGAAATTTATCTTTAATGTTAAGGTCGAAAACAATTACAATTTCAAAGGTTTTTAGAGTCAAGATATTTTATCTTTAACGACATGGATGGAAATAGTTGGAATTGTTAGATTTCAAGCTTCTATGGTAGTTTTTTGGGGTAGCATGATCCAGAGTATCCATAGTATTGTGTTTATTTTGCCGACGTTTCAAACCCCAAAGGGGGTCCATCATCAAGACTAAGATATAATATGAATGATAGTTCTTTGAGAGAAGAATCTTTTGACCATAGTATAAATAAACCTAGATCTTGATTTATAAAGAAGCGACCCTTATATATGAATTCTTTCTTATTTTTATGTTATCAGACATGATATTTTATCTTTAACATCATGTCCAAGAATTGTTGGAATTTTACAGTTTTTCAAAGCCCAGATATTTTCTCTTTAACTCCATCGCTAAAAAATGTCAAAATTGTAACCTGATTTTTTTTTTGTTATTCAAGAATAAACAATTTTTTTTAAGGGTGTTTTTTCATCCATTTAAGAAAAAAATGGTTTTTACTTCCATTTAAAAAAAAATGTTGAAAATTTATCCTTAAAAATAAACATCGTTCTGGAATAAACACTTTTCATTTTTTATTGTTTTTCATGTTTGTTTTGGGTTTTTGAGCTTGGGTACCCATTTTGAGGTAATAGTTCATGTTTCATCCATAACTATGTTCCTCCTTACATCAATATCGCCCTCATAATATACCTACTTGCATCAATAACACACTTCAAAGGGATATTAGAAGTTCATTAATGCAACAACCAGTGCTTGAATATTTTTTTCCTTCAATATTAAAATTTCTTCTTCTAACCCTTCCCCAACTAGAAACATCTTCTGCTCACTATTATGGCATGGAGAGGTGCAATTACTATTAAAAATGAATCTATGAATTTCCTCATATACTATTCTACCCATGTGGAAATCTTGACCTCAATAACATATATAGGGACTAGCCACTTAAATATGGTCCCCATATTTTAAGGATTTATCTTTATCTCCTCTCCAACAATCACATAGCGTAAATACACTAAATGATTCTATAAAAATTGACATTTATTGAGATTTGACAATCGTTAGTGCTTCTGCAAAGTCTTGAGCACCTGCATCATGTGTGAGATGTGGTCCTCCTACGTAGCACTTTAAACAAGTATATCACACAAATAATAATTAATGAAGGAATATAGATAAGGGTGCATTGTGTTATTCATTAATATCATGAATGTAGCTTGTGCGTTACATAGACCAGATGACATGACTATACATTAAAACAAGCATTCATTAGTTTTAAAGGAAGTATTCTAGGTATCTACTTCTCTAACTTGAACCTAGTGTTTCCTTGATTTTAAATCTAGCTTGGTTAAATACTTTTCTTGCTACAATTATGTCATATAGCCAAGGTAAGGGGTACCTATTGTTCAGTGTAATTTTATTTAACACCCTATAATCAATGAAAATTTACCACGTCCCATCCTTCCTTCATAGATTTATGGTGAGTTACCCACATGGTAAGCTCACCTAGAGATTCATTTTCTCTCATTGAGTCTCATACAAATTGATTTCCTCTAAAAACTAATGAAACATACTTTTTACCGGAATTGATACATTTCATAGCTTGGTTGGCCTTTACAAATAAAATATTTGACTTTCCCTTGTGTATGTTCTTGATGAAGGATTTTCCATCATTGATGAGGTATTATTGGTTGGAAATATACATGAATTTTCATACTAGATATACCTTTAGAGACTCCTAAGCACAACTCCACATACATCAAGTGGAACGGAATCCAATTTTACTTCATCATTAAAATAAGCATTTTTAGAAAATTTAATTTTAATCTATTTGGTTACCTTTATCTCTACCTCCTTGTTGATCCATCCCAATGGATATGGGATAGGATTATCATGGACCTCTAGCCCAATTTTATTAACCAGATATACTACTTTAATATTCTCCTGTGAACATGATTCAAATAGATCATCAATATTTGTCTTCATGACATGCATTTTTATATGGGATATTTTCGTCATGAATAATACTAAGATTCACCTCCTTATACAATAATATGAAAATAATATTTCCATCCATGTCATATCTACTCTCCATCTTGTTGCTTGAATTTGTGGCTATGATATTTTTCATTTTCATATCCTTGTCTCAATTCTTTGGGTTGAGCTCTGGATGTAATTTCAAGAACTTCTCCTCTATGCGACCATCAATGATATAGTGCGTGTAGTTCTTGATATGAACATTATATTAGTGGGTTACGGTTGCCTTCTTCTTTTCCTTCCCCCATTTTATTTTCGCCTTCCCCTCCTCGGAAGCTCCCTAATGTTCCTTTCTCTTTGAACCACTTTATTTGCTTTTCTTTTGGCCCATCCTTTCCATGTATTCTTATTTTACTCAAGCCTCATCCATCATTATAGTTTTCACAGATGGCTACGTTGTTGGACACATTGTTAAATATTAAGTGAGAGGTGTGTTAGTATTTAGGCTAATTCTACCTTTCAATGCCAATTTATATTTTGATTCAAGCTTTCTAGTCATCCATATGAGTAACCACCAACCAATCATAATAAAAAAAATTAAATCATCACATGAAGACATACACCGTGATCAGAGACACATATCACACAAAGGATTTAACATGGAAACCTAAAAGCGAAAAGAACCACCAAAGCTCATTTGTTATTCGATTTTAAAATAAGTTCCTACTCCATTACATCATTTTTTTGTGAGTCACCACTTAAACGAAGTTATGAGTCCTGGTATCACAACAAGATTCTTGATACTCCCAAGGCTACCAACTTTAATTATTAACCCGAAGTTCGTACAAACTTAAGAGGTGACAATGTTGTATGCACAGTAGGTCAAGTCCTAATCATGTAACCTTCAATAAATCGATGATATCAAGGCATGAAAAGACCACTCTTTCAGATATCTCAAGAAAGGGAATTGCATGAAAAATAAAGTTCTACTCTAACTGCAGGAATGAAAACAATTTATGTACTTGCATAAATGGAAAATGTATTTCATCAAATGTAAAGCTTTACCCTAGTTGCAGGGATGTAAAGCCTACACTACTTGGAGGAATGCAAATTAAATGTCTATTTTCAGAATTTAAACCTTGTGCTACTTCCAACAATGTGAATCTTAGTCTAATTGGAGAAAGTGAAAAGTTTCTTTCAAAAGAAACTAAACCTATGCAAGAACAACACTTTTGTAATTGAAATCCTAAGATCTTCAATTCAAGAAATAGGCCTAATCTAATTTACATGGGAAAATAACTTGTTAATCACTATATTCAAAAGGACTTGGCTAGAGTAACATAAATCATATGCATTTCATGAGAAAATCATCATTATCATTCAATTTAGAAATCTATCATCTAATCCTAGTTGCATAATTGTGCTTGAAGTGAGAAGAAGGCAGGTTCAAAGTGGTCTTAGGTATTCCCCAATCATGTATTCAGAACCTAGGGATCTTTATTCAAGCCTAAGGGATGAACACTGAGATTTTGGAGGAAGTCTGGTCAATTTTAGGGACTCCTGCGGGTTTGCTACAAGATGTTATAGGATTGCCCTGTTTTTATATAGGGTTGATCCCGTGAGAATACCGAGTCTGAGAAAGTTATTTTGAAGGTGGGAAAGGGTTGGTAAGGGTATGTGAGGTTAGTGTGAGGCCCTTTCCAAGCCTAATGCCTCTCAAAGGCCCATCTTGCACACAAACAAATGCACACGGTGTCCCTCAAATAACAAAGAAATAAAGCCTTAGTGGCTGACCTCTGTGGGAACTGTTGGATAAAAAGGAAGGGATTAATGATGACAGCGAGAATGTAGGATGAGTTTGCTAACCCTGAAAACCAATAACAGCACCTACAGACCAAAAACAATCTTTTTTTTCATACTCAAAATAATATCAAATTCCAACAAAATAAACTAAGCAAGAAAGGATGAGTTGAATTTTATGAAATCAAACAAACAAGGAGTTTATTTCATTAAGAACCAATTTTGCTCACAACATGCACATAGCCTTCATACATGAAAACTTGGAAAACATGATTTTAACTCCTAGACTGTAGAAAACAAAGTATGTAAGAGATAACGAAGTAAAGCCTATCAAACTGCAAAGGGATTCAGTCACATATTTTTGGCTTGCTTATGTAGACTCCTCAACCACATTTCCCATAGGGGATGTGGTAATCAAGCTTGCAACCACAATTTTTTAGCAAATAAACTTTTACTTAAGCAAGGAACGAAATGATGCTACTAAAAAGATGCATAAACATGATATATAAAGAGGGATGATAGCCTCTCGATTGGCCCTAACCCAATGGGACTCATCCCTTTCCAAAAAAACTTAGATGTGAGGCAATAGTAGAATTTTAATTAACATAAAATAGAGTTCAAATACATCATACAACGATAGACTCAAGCTTCTAACTCTTGATAGTTCTTCACTTCTCAACAAATTTAAATCATAATGATCCTTTAAGCTTTCTTATTTATAAAAATAGGATTGAGGGGTAGCCTCCTTGAAAAGAGTACCACCTCCCTCCAAAACTTCGAAAAAAGCAGATCTATCTCCCTTAGATTCTCACATGTACTTGAGTTCATTGGCTTCCAGGAGACCTCGAGCTATAGATGAGTTTATATGAGTGATTCTAGGGATCACTTCGAGTCAAAGGAGAGAAAATGCATGGGAAAATCCTCCTACACTTCCTCTAACTACATCCAACATACATCTACATCATAAATGCACTAAAAATTATATTTTTCTTGCGCATTAACCACATTAGGCCACAAAGCATGATAAAAACCATTTGGTCTTCCTACTAAACACTTATTCCCTTAAATATGTTAATTAATGTGAGATAATGAGAAATTATGGGCTATAGGGTGGAAAAATGGCATTATAATATACCTTTTGATGGTACCCATCATTGCCACCCTAGTGAAAGTGTTTCTCATCCTCTTAGCAACTTACTTACTGATATGTAGTTCTTGCATGGCCTAGGTAGCCTCTCTAACATCCGAAGGCATCTCATATGGTGTGCCTTCCCGTGGATATAACCCTACATTTTCCTCTATGACTACCAACTCCCTTTGTACCTCTACTTGGTCTCTTCTCTCTTGCAGGCCCAATAACAAGGAAGCACTAATTTTTAGCCCTATCCAATTTTTTTCAACCTTTCAATGATTCTTTTGTAGAGTGGGATCCCTTTTAGGGCATTCCTAAATCTCTTAGGGGAGTGATATTCCCTACTTTGTAGACTATGGGGAAGAGCATGCCATATTCTTTGGCAAGCCTACAAGCTCTCAGTCCCCAACAACCTAAATGTATCATCAAAATGGAAGATGGATTGTTCTTGTGTTTCCATGTAGTGAGAATCAATTAGGGATCAATAAAGATGGAGTTGTGGTGATTGATGACAAACTTAGGGCTTATTAACTCTTCTCTGATGTATAGGGGCTCACTTTCTTCTTTGGCCATAACCTTATTTACTTCCTATTGATGGCCAAAAACGACATCATCAACATGTAGGGGATACCACCTTGTCAGAGCCCCAATTAATCCCTTATCTATTTGATTTGGCAGTTCTTACTAATTCTATTGGGTCCAATTACCCCCTCTCCCTCCTTGCTGACTTGTGATATATCTAGTATCGACCAAACAAGGAGAAATATATTAAATCTACCCTCTTGCAAGGATTTTGCAAGAAAGAAACCCTTAAGTTGAATCAAGGGTGATCTCGACTTATGCATGAATGCAACAAAATGTAGATATACACATAAACACAGAGATGCAACAAAAATAAAACTTCATTTCATTCATATCAAACAACTGAAATGTTAGGTCCCTATAATACTAGTGATTCCCCCAATACTATTGCCATTGTATCCCTTATTGTTATTAGTGTGCCCCATAGAAACCCACTATTGTTATTGTTGTGCCCTTATGTTATTACTATTAGATTGGCTTGATTATATTGTGACCCCTTCGACTCCTATATATAGAAGGGAGGTTTATTCATTTGTATCATCCAATAAATTTTCATTTGTGTAATGTAAAGGAGGTTTCCCTCTCGAAGAGGCTAAATTCTAAGGCGTTGATCTATCTTTTCTATCTTTTTGTGAGTTGGTTTCCTAACATTTGGTATCAGAGATTTGGATTCTAGGGTTTTGCCGCTCCAAATATGTCATCGTTGTATTTTCGCTATAACTTGTTTCATGCAACATTTCGGAAACTATAACAAAAACCCATTTGAGCAGAAATCGCTTTGAACTTTAGGTCCGAATTTCATAGCTTTTCCCACTATATGTTCGGAGATATGATCTGAGGAAGTTAGGGTTTTTTTAGACTCTTGAATTACATTCCAAACAAGTGACCTGAGGAAACTTATCATACCTTTTTCTCTGAGCATCATATTGAAATTTCGTAAGAATTTTCAGAAAGAGGACGTCCTATAGGTTTCTATATATCAGTTTCAGGTACTAAGGTCAAAACAATGACACGTGGCACTTCGTACAAGTTCAATATACCGAACTAGTCTATAATCAGGTCACCGTGGGAGATTTGGCATAGCTCTTCCTTGGAGAATTCAATCTTGATAAGACTTGTAGGGTTAGAAAGAGGACTCAAATGGCTACTGTAGGATAAACTTTTAGATATTAAAAAATCCACAGTTACAGAGATACAACAGATTCAATATTGAGCTCTTACAAAGTAGAAAAAATGTGTGTAGTTTTTTTTTAAATTTTTCATAAGATTGGTTTGAAAAATTAGTTTGAAGGAATTCAAAGGGAATAGTGAAGAATTATTAGCATTAATTGATGCCCCGAAGAAATAAAATGGAAACACCTAGTAAGAAAGCCAAAAACTCTAGCATGACTCATGAAGAAGAGGAAGAAATGCAACATGATCTATCAAAATTGCAAGACCAAGTACAACAAATTCAACTCCCACAAAAGGTAAATGAAGCCAAGATAAATCGCATGGAAGCTAATATGAATGGCATGCAAGTTAATATGGATGGCATGGACACTAATATGAATGGCATGGATGCTAAGATGGCAGAATTGAAGATAAATTTGAATAAGTTTCTACAAGAAATGGTTATTAATGGTGAAAGGGTAGTAAAGGAAACTCATGATGAGAACAAAAGAAATGTTAATCATGATTTCATAGACTCTAAAGTTGGATTGAAATCCCACCATGTTCCAAAAATCAATATGATGAAGTTTAATGGCAACAATCTCGGAACATGGATACTACAAATGGAGAATTTTTTCAATTTCCATAATGTGCAAAACACACAAATGGTACATATTGCAACTTTATATTTGGAACCAAATCAGTTTGTATGGTATCGATAGCTTTTCTCTTGTAAATAAATTGTCACTTGGTAAATTTTTATGGAAGAAATGATAGCACATTATGAGGATACAAAAAGAAACACTTTTTTTAGCCAACTGATAAATCTCAAACAAAAGGGTTCAATGACGGAACACATTGACGACTTCCAAAAATTGAACATAAGGGTAAAAGATATTCTAGAGGAGCATAGGTTTGATGTGTTCATAGGGACTTTAAAGGATAATATCCAACATGAGGTTCCCCTTTGGAAACCTCACTCACTGGAGAAGGCATTCAGGTTAACAAGAAAAATGGAAAGAAAAATTATGGCAACCAAGAAGCCTACCACTCAAAAATATAAAGATGGAAGTGTTGTTTCCCCTAGCCTTCCACAACCTACAAGGTTGACACCACAACAATTGGAAGAAAAAAGAGAAAAAGGGCTTTGTTACAGTTGTGATAGAAAATACACTAAAGGTCATAAGTGTGCTAAGAATAAATTATTCTACATATATTGTGAAGAGGAGGAAGAAAAGGAACAAGAAATGTCAAAAGAAGAGGATATACTCATGGAACAAACCCTAGATAAAGAATAAATGAATTTGGCCATATCTTATAATGCATTGGCTAGAATTAACACTCCTGAAACTATCAAGATAGAAGGGCATATCAAGAAGACAAAGGTAATAGTGTTGATTGATTCAAGAAGTACCCATAACTTTATTCATTGTAAGATAGCCAATGAATTAAATTTCTATCTATATCCAGCACCAGAGTGTCAAGTGACCGTTGCAAGTGGAGGAACCATAAATTTCTGGGTAAGTGCCATAATATCAAGCTATCCATGGAAGAATATGTATTGAATAGCCCAATTCTTTCCATTCCAATGGGTGGTGTTGATGTTGTACGAGGAGTCCAATGGCTACAATCCTTGGGTACAATAGCTTTTAATTTTCAAGAACATTTCATGAAATTTTGTGGCGATGGAAAGGAAGTTGAATTAAGGGGTATTGCAGGGAAACCGAGAAAGATAATGATCTTTAATTGTATGACAAAGCTTCTAAAGAAGGAACAATGAGGCATAATTGAACAATTATGTTCGCTAGAGGTTCCCACCTTGAAATCATCTATTTCTCCAAATATCAAAAAAGTCTTGGACAATCATTCCAAGGTATTTGAGACTCCCAAAGGCCTCCCACCTATTCGTGATCATGATCATGCTATTCACTTGATTCCAGGAAGTGTTCCTCCAAACATCAAGCCCTATAGGTAACCTTATGCCCAAAAGAGTGAAATTAAATGTATGGTTGCAGAAATGATAAAGGCCGGTATAATTAAACCTAGTCAAAAAAAAATTCTCTGATCTAGTAGCATTGGTGCACAAGAAGGATGGATCATGGTGCATGTGTCCAGACTATAGGGAGCTCAACAAGCTCACTATTGAAGATAAATTTCCCATTCCTGTCATTGATGAATTATTGGATCAATTGCATGGATAAATTTACTTCACCAAATTGGATCTTTGTTCAGGATATCATCAAATCAGAATGAAGACTGAAGACATTCCAAAAAAAACATTTAGAACTCATGAGGGTCACCATGAATTTTTGATCATGGCCCTTGCCTTACGAATGCACTTTCTACATTTCAAGGTTTGATGAATTCCATTTTAAACCCTTCCTTAGAAAATTTGTGTTAGTATTTTAACGATAAATTCCTATGAAATTCCCATTACTTTTGAAAGTCGTCCAATCAAAGGAAATTATTTACACAAAGCCATTTATGAGAAGGAAATGTTAGAAATACTACATTCACTTAACAAATGGTGACCCTACCTAATGGGAAGACACTTCAAGGTAAAAATGAATCATGATAGTCTTAAATAATTTTTAGAACAAAGATTATCCTCTAAAGAGCAACAAAAATGGGTCACAAAGATTTTGGGTCATCACTTTGAAATCATATACAAAAAAAAGAAGCAAAATGTTGTGGCAGATGAACTCTCAAGAAAGGATGAGGATGTGGAAGCATTGTTGTGCACCATTTCTATTATCCAACAAGATTGGATAAATGAAGCAAGGGATGAATGGAAGAATGATGAAGAAGTGTGGGCATTCATTCAAAAGATACAACAAGATCCCAGTACATCTAATACATTTAGTTGGAAAAATGGTTTATTACGGTACAAATATCACTTATACCTATGTAAGAATTCCCAACTCAAAGAAAATATTCTTATGGAATTGCACACTTCTCCCTTAGGAGGGCACTCAGGATTTTTTAGAAATTACCACAGGGTTAAGAAGGAATTTTTTTGTGATGGCCTTAAATTGGATATTCAAAAGTTTGTGGTGGAATGTTTGGTTTGCCAACAAAATTAACTTGAAACAATTAAGACCCCGAGTCTACTAAAACCTTTATCGATTCCAATCCGATGTTGGGAGGAGGTTTCAATGGATTTTATCACAGGTTTACCCAAGTCCGAAGGAAAGAGTATCATCATGGTGGTAGTTGAAAAACTTACCAGGCATGCACACGTTTGTGCATTATTACATCCATTTAAAGCCAATATAGTTTCTACTACATTTATGGAATCAAATCAAAAGCTACATGGAAACCCAAAGACTATTGTAAGTGACAGAAATCCCATTTTCAATCGAAATTTTTGGACATAATTATTTTCTTGTCCCGGAACTCAATTAGCTCATAACTCATCTTATCATCCTCAATCTGATGGGAAAGCTAAGATAGTAAAAAAATGTTTGTAAGGATATCTTCGTTGCTTTGTATCTGATAAACAAACACAATGGGTCAAATGGTTGCCTCTGGATGAATGGTGGTATAACACTTCCTTCCATACTGCAACAAAAATGACCCCATTTATGGCACTTTATGGAGATCATCCACCATCCATCACATCATATTTAAGAGAAAATTCTAAGGTGCAAGCAGTGGAACATCACATCGAGCATCAATAACAAGTTCCCCAACTCTTAAAGGATAACCTCACATTGGCGCAGAATAGAATAAAACAACAGGCAGATCAACATCGTAGTGAAAGAAGTTTTGATGTAGATGACTGGGTATTCCTATGGTTACAGCCATAAACTATCACCAAAGTATGATGGTCTGTACAAGGTGTTTCAAAAGATTGGTACCGTGGCATACAAATTGGAGCTTCTTGCATCTTCCCAAGTGCACCCAATTTTCCATGTTTAAAGAAGGTTACAGGTGACAAACTCCCAGTTCAAATAATCTTGCCAGAACTTGACAAGGAAGGAAAAATCATATTGTAATCGGAAGCATTCATAAAAACAAGAACTCGACAACTACGAAATTGATCAATTTCGGAGTATTTCATCAAGTGGAAGAACTTATCCGCTAAAGGTTCCACATGGGAGGATGAGAATTTTATATAGAAGCATCCAGAACTACTCAAGCATTGAGGACAATGCTTTTCAGAAGGAGAGGGCCATGTTAGGTCCCTATAATACTAGTGATTCCCCCATTACTATTGTCATTGTATCGCTTATTGTTATTATTGTGCCCTTATTATCCCCATATTGTTATTAGTGTGCCCCATAGAAACCCAATATGGTTATTGTTGTGCCCTTATGTTATTACTGTTAGGTCGACTTGATTATATTGTGACCCCATAGACTCCTATATATAGAAGGGAGGTTTGGTCATTTGTATCATCCAAGAATTATTCATTTGCATAATGTAAAGGAGGTTGCCCCCTCGAAGAGGCTAAATTATAGGGTGTTGATCTATATTTTCTATATTTTTGTGAGTTGGTTTCCTAACATGAAATATGATTATATACTGAAATGGAAATAAACTAGCTCGAGCAATGGTAGTTATCTCTAAAAAGAGATGTGGTGGCTACATGCCTCTGGACTATGTTACAATGGGACTCAAGGGCATTTTTTATTATTGAGAAACATATGAAAACCCTAACCCTATAAGATGGATCACCAAGAGTTTGTGGGCCCCAATAGGGTTAGTCGAGCAACCAACTTCCCAGGCTCGTAACTTGGTCATATTATCTTCATTTGGCGCGTATGATACCTCGTTGGAAAGATATCTCTGACTAGTCTAGGATATCTTGCAAGACCTCAAAATGCCTTTTAGGGGCTCAAAACTACTAAGGCAATTCATGACCTGAAAAAAATTCTAAAAATAATAAACACTATTATAAACAAGAATATTGATGAAACCGACTGGAGGCCTAGGTGCAATAGGTGGGTGGACACCAATATCCACATGGATCAATCCTCCCCCCTTAATAAGCAATGGTCCCCATTATGGGTAGAGTCTCCAACACGTGAGGATATTTCTATTGAACCTAGTCCCTCATGAAGGCATTACCCACTTTAACAACTCTATATAGCTGGATCATCTGTTGGAGAGTGTTATTGATCTGTGTGTCCATGATCTGATTAGTTGTGGCCTATTCTATGCAGTTTTGGTTTAACTCTATTGGCTTTAGTTGTTTTGCAATGTTGGATGTGTCCAACAATGGTGGAAAGTATGGCTGAAGGGGGTCCACATTTAACTCTAGGTCCAAGCCAAGGAACAGTGGAATGTTGAGATTGAAGGCATTTTACCCTACATCCTTGGTGATGGTGTATGGCCCATATCAAAATGGGAAAAGCTTACAGTGGAGACCAGCGAGGCATTCCTTCTGCAGATGTAGCCAAACTTTGTTGCCCACCTGGAACATGTGTGGCACCCGATGTTGATCATGTCACTACTTGTACTTAGAAATCGCTTTATCCAATATGTCATGGACCTTCTAGAATATGTGTTGAATGCACTCAATGAAGATATTAGCCTTTTCGGATTCAGACTATACATGAGACGAGTTTTCCTAAGTAGCTGCAAATGGTATGGCCACATCAATGCGACATAGTGAATGGAATCCCAATCCCACCTAAAACGGGTTGTGGCAAGTTAAACTATGGAGAGATTTTTTATAGTTATGTTGGACATAGGGGAGGATTTTAGCCCATGTTTGTGGATGCTTCAAGTTGTAAATGCACAAAACGTGTACGATCATCCTGTTGATGACATTTGTTTGGCCATAAATTTAGGTGTAGAAAGTCATGGACTTAGTGAGATTCGTATCCAACATCGACCAGAGACTTGACCAAAATGTGCTTAGGAACCTATTGTCCCGATACGAGATAAATGAATATGGGATCCAAAAGTGTACCCACACTCATTCACAAAATATCTTGGAAGTGGTTTCTACTATGATACTCTTCTTACAGGCTGCCATAAGGGCCATCTTAGAGAATTTGTCAATGACCATGAAAGCGTAGTGATTTCCATGCGTAGAAGAAGGAAGGTCTGACATGTAATCCATGGAGATGGATTCCCAAGATCGACTACGAGTAGGAAGAGGAGTATATAGGCCTTGCTTCTTGATGTGCAGTTTGTAAATGGTGCAAGAAGTGTAGGATCAGTGTACTTCCCAACATCATGTCAAAGGTTCGGCAAATTACTTCTTCAGCACTGTCACTATTTTCTCTACCCCAAAATCTATAGCGACCCAACTATAGTGCGCCTCCAAAATCATCTTGGCACAATCGCTTGAAGCAAAAAAAAGGTGTCCCAGGTGGCATTATGTGCATTGTGGAGGTGAAAATGTGGAACTTGTTTTCTGAGTGTTTGGTATGTGATTGTAAATTATGGATCACTCTTAAAAATATGTGAGCACCCCCTGCTTTCATGCCCTCAAAAGTTGAGCACATTGGTCAATGCCATAACCGATGGTCGGCTAAGGTAGTTTGTAACATTGTTGGTGTTTCCCTTTTTAATAGTCCTGGTCAAAAATCCATGTAAAAGTTAATAAAGGAGAAATATTTACCAATGTCATGGGAAACGTATTCCAAGATTAATGTTGGGAAAAAACATAGTGACGGGGATCACTAGTGATTGATTAATGGAAAAGGCTTTGGAAAGGAAAATGGCGTTTTGGCACATTTTTTTATGAAAAGAATGGAAATTAGAATAAAATGGAGGGGAAAGGTCATAGGTTGCATGTGAGGAGGAAAATGAAGGAAAATAATGGAAAAATGAAGAAAAATAGTCCTCTTTGATAAAAAGGCTTCCGAGGACCAGTTGGTAGTTTTTTTTTTTTTTTTTTTTTTTTTTTTTTTTTTTTTTTTTTTTTTTTTTTTTTTTTTTTTTTTTTTTTTTTTTTTTTTCAGTTCAGCTTTAGGAGCTCTCATTTCTAATTCTCTCTCTCTCTCACTCTGGACACTTCGATTTGTCTTGGAGCACTCTGGGAGACTATTGCATACTTGGATGATTGGGGTAAGAAGGCAAAGGAAGAGTAGGAAATCACAAGAGGAAATCAGGATCAACAACTACAATGGGTTTTTCTTGGAGGTACTGAGTTGCATGTATGTTTTCCTCACGAGTTTTGGCATGCATGCGGTTTATTGGTCGTGATCATACATTGGCATGGAGGATTTCCTAGATTGATTGTGGAATTTCCTAACCTTACCATTCCTAAGATAGTCATGATGTTGTACATTCATTTCTTTTTGTTTCTGGTAGGTTCTCAAGTTTCCATTAATTTGGATTGAGTTACTAGTTCCTAGAAGCCTTGGTTGGACAAATTCTCTAGAAGCCCTGTAACAACTTGATTGAGTTACTAGTCCTAAAAGCCTTGGTTGGAAAAACACTTTAGAATCCCTTGGTGGGTTGAGTTACTAGTCCTGGAAGCCCTGGTTGGAAAAATGCTTTGCAAGCCTAGTGATAGTTATGGGTTGAGTTACTAGTCCTAAAATCCTTGGTTTGAACAAACACTCTGGATCCCTGGAAGGCTTGGGTAGAGACCAATCTGAAGATGGTTTGTGATGTCCGTCCATGAGGTGGAATCATTGTTTGATGGATTGAGTATGTCTTGCCTCTAGAAGCCTTGGTTCAATTTAGATAGATTTTTCGATGAGATCCCACATTCATACTTGGAATATGGCAAGAGGGTGACTAGTTGAAGAGAGAATTGGCTCAGCCATGTATATGGTCGAGTGGTATGTGGAAGTCCTAGAGTTGGTTGTAATTTTGTTGTGGAAATAAAAGTTGTTTCCTATGGTATTGATGGGTAAATATGCTTATTGTTATGTGGCTTATATGGTTGTTCTATAGGCTTAGCATCTCTGATGTTTATATGTTCATTATGAATGAGTTTATG
The DNA here is from genome assembly GCA_000404065.3 of Pinus taeda. Lineage (NCBI taxonomy): Eukaryota > Viridiplantae > Streptophyta > Pinopsida > Pinales > Pinaceae > Pinus > Pinus taeda. The sequence goes on from APFE030290040.1 coordinate 142,533, forward strand.
ACTATCATGATGTTTGGATAATATCATGTTTTGACTTGTAAATGAATGAACAATGTATCTATGGCCTAATAAATGAAATTTCAATTAATGTGTTGAGCCATCAATACTTCTTAGCGATTTTCAGATAACTATGAGACCCCTATGCTACGTTTTGTTGTTAAGACCTGTAGATTTCATGTTTGTGACATGTTTGATGAAATGTCTATTATGTATATTAGGGGTCTAGCCTAGTCCTTATTAATGTTTTTGCAAATTTATCTTTGTTCTGCTCTGAAATTTCGTTTTTGAACCTGTCATTGAGTTCTCGGCAGTGACGTGGGCTCTAGGCCTGAAAAATTGGCACAAATATTAGAGTCACTGGCACAACACTTGGGGGAAAAGTCCCCAAAAGATCCCTTTCCCTTGTTGTGGGAGCTTCTGGAGCTTCCCAGATGCGCCCTTATCCATATCAAGGGAGCATCTAAGAGTTTGATGCATTAAAACTTTAGTTGGTCTCAAGGGATGGTTACCTGAGTTGTTGGGATGGATCTTGGGAGTTCTCTTGCTAATGTGCAAGGTTTGTGTGATGTGTTCCATCGATTCCACTTCTTTAAATAACACATAGGGATTTGAATCATATCATAGTAACTTCTAATCACATGTTTACCCTCGTTAGCCAACTACTTCTATAAATGTCGGAGGAGAGTGTTACAGAGTGGTATCAGAGCATGGTTCACCCCATCGGACTGCATGGGTTGTGTGTTGGTCATGAATTCATGTCAGTTGCACATTTGTTTATGGTGTTGTAAGACCATGTGTGTGTTTCATTTATATTGTATGGGCTATGGTTGCAGTCAGGTCACCTTGGGAAGTTGATGGTGTCATTATGGAGTGTGTCATCTTCAGTGTATGGTTGATTATTCATTGTTGATGCATGTTATTGTTCACATGTCGTCAAGTTTATAGTGATGTGGTGCTTGTTTTCATACATGAGCTCATGGTATGTGTAGTTGATATGGTCATGAATTGATGATTGGACTCTAGCTCTAATGATGGTTATATTCTTATATTCTTGTGTGTTGTGTTTCTATATGTTGTCCTGATTATGTTATACATGTATTACAATAATTTTTTGATCATGTAGACAATGTATGCTCCCTAAATTATGCTAAGGTATGTTGGTTTATTGTTATTTGGTTTACCTGACGTGGTATAGCTTATAGGAAGAATAGCAAAGATGACTAGCAAGATGGTAGACTACATTTCTTGAGATTCTCCATATGGATCAGAAATCAACATGGTGTTGGGCACTCTTTTGATTTGGTAGACACACTAAGAAGCATAAAGGCAGAAATAAGGAATTTTCAGGGAGACAATGAAAAAATTATACAGGCACAGGAGAAGCAAGCAGAGGTAAATGTAGTGATACTTCAAGGTTTGTCAAAATTGTAGCAATAGGGACCACTTTGGATCAACAATGGACAGGAGGACAGAATTAATGGGGCATATGGTAGTATGTCTCCTCATGGGTACAAGTCATATAGAGATGACACAATCAAAGATGGAAGGTTCTTGGACACTCTGGATAGGAGAGGTGATAGACATAGGTATTATTCTAGTTATGGTTCTAACAGGTATCATAATCATCATTGTTATCATCCTTACAAGAGGAGTGATAAGGGATATTTTTTGGATGAGTTTAAGAAAGCAAAGCCACCTACATTTGATGGAGAGCTGAAGAAATCACAAGATGCAGAGGCACGGTTTCTTGGTATGAGGAAGTTGTTCAGGTTACATAACCATTCAGAGAATATGAAAGCCAGAATAGCTACATTCAGTCTCAAAGGTAAAGAAGATATTTGGTGGGAACAATAGAACTATAAATATATTTATGAGGAGCGGTTGACTTAGATTGAGTTCAAGAGGCTATTCCAAAAGAACTATCTATCGAAGAGATACTATGATGAGAAGGAAAATGAATCTTATGAGTTGAAGATGGGATGTATGACTGATGAGGAGTACACTAGAAGATTTCTAGAGCTGTTGAGGTATATGCCTTACCTCAAGGAGGAGAAAGCCAAGATTCAGAAATTCATCAATGGGTTGTTGATAGCATTCAAAGATGAGATTTAGTTTGAAGATCCTAGATCATTGGAGGAGGCTATTTGGAAGCTAAAAATTGTTTAAATGAATCAAAGCGTAGATTGGCAACTAACCTGGACTAGAAAGGTAATGTAAAGAACACGGGATAATGGGACAAGAAGCGAACACGACCTTAGGGTACATGTAATAAAGAGAATGAAGCTCTATATAAGAATTTCAATGCATCTAACAGAGGACAAGGTCTTTGATCTGAGGAGCAAAATAATGATGAAGGATGGAAGCCTTTTCAGTGTTGGACTTATGGAGGAGAGCATTGAAGGGATATTTTCCATAGCATCAAGGTGGTAGAGAACACATATATAGTGCTCAAGAGGCATAGAGAGTGGGAGATGTTGGACAAAGTATTCCTAGGATGTATGCAGCATTGGATAACATGTAGGCAAATGACCAGGTGTCTACTATCGAGATGGGTGGTAAGCTTTGTGATCAAGTTGTATTTATTTTGATTGACCCTAGATCTAATTATATTTATGTTAATCCTGACCTGGTGGATGAGTGTGGTTTGAACAAATAAGTGCACACATAATCTTCTTTAGTGTAGTTGGTTACAAGTACCAAGAAGAGATTTCATTACTGGGTGAGAGCTTGTAAATTTGATTTGAATGGTATGCCTACCTTAGCACATTTGAATTTATTGTCATTGGGATCATACAATATGTTCTTTGGCATGGATTGGTTGTACCTTCATAGAACCAAGGTGGGTTTTATGACAAATCCATTAAGTGTGTCGATGCCAATGGGGAACAAAGAGCCGCGTGTGGTAAGAAGAAATAAACATCAGTTAGAATGGTCATAACTATGTCGGCCAAGCATATTTTCAAGAAAGGGTGTGTGTTAGTTGGAGTGCACATTTCTAGTGACAAATGTAAGGAAGTTGGGGATGCATATTTTTGAGCAGGTACCCAGTTCTACAGTAGTTACAATATGTATTCCCTACATGTATTTCAGAGTTTCCACCTCAGAGGGAAGTAGACATTTCTATTGAAGGTTCCAAGGGCATCTTTAGAATCAAAGGCCCCTTAGAGGATCAGTACACTTGAGTGTGTAGAGTTGAAGTTGTATTTAAAGGAAATGCTTGACAAGGGGTACATTAGGCCAAGTGTATCACCATGGGGCACACCGATATTGTTTGTGAAGAAGAAGGATGGTACTCTCAAGCTATGTATTGAATACGGGCATCTAAACAAAGTGATCATAAAGAACATGTATCCATTACGGAGGATTGATGACTTGTTCAATCAGTTGAAGGGAGCAGCAGTGTTCTCAACAATTGATCTAATATCCAGATATCATTAGGTATGCATTAAAGAAGAGGATATCTACAAGATAGCTTTCCAAACAAGGTATGGGTATTAGGAGTTTTTTGTAGTTCCATTTGGTTTAACCAATGCTCCAGCTACCTTTATGTGCTTGATGAATAATGTGGTGTGTCTGTATTTGGACAAGTTTTTTATTGTGTTCATTGATGGTATATTGGTATATTCAAAGAATGAAGAAGAGCATGTTGAGAATTTAGCAGTAGTGTTGATATTGTTGAGAGAGAATTAGTTGTATGCTAGGCTCAACAAGTGAATTTTCTTTTAGATCAAGGTACACTACTTGGGAGATGTGGTTTCCAAGGATGGCATAACAGTGGACCCAAAAAAGGTAAGAGATATCATGGAGTGGGAATCTCCTAGGAATGTGGATGAGGTGAGATCTTTCATGGGGTTAGTAGGTTATTAAAGTAGGCTCATCAAGGTCTTCTCACATATTTCTTATCCTATCACCTCATTGCAGAGGAAAGGTAAGAAGTTTGAATGGACAGAGGAGTGTGTAGCCAATTTTTAGTAGCTGAAGCAGTTGTTGACACGTGCACTAGTGTTAAATAGTGCAAATATGGAAAAAGAGTGTGTAATATGTACAGATGCTTCGAAGAGAGGACTTGGTGGAGTACTTATGTAGGATGGATATTTGGTATACTATGAGTCATGGAAACTGAATGAACATGAGAAAAACCTATCTGACACATGATCTTAAGTTGGGAGCAATCATACATGCGTTGAAGATTTGGAGGCACTATCTTCTTGGAAGGAGGTTTGTATTGATGAGTGATCACAGTGGTTTGTGTTATCTATTTGAAAAACAAAATCTGAATGGAAGGTGTTATCTCAAAATCAGGCCCTGGAAGGCTGCAGACCAGGAAGACTTCAAGTAACTGTTTCAAAACAATCATTTAGCTAAGGCTTAGCCTCCTTAGCCTGAGAGGCCTCTCTCAAGGAATTAAAGGTTTTTTATTATGATCAAGATGGCTAACTCTTGGTGAACAAATAGAAATGAAAATGGTGGAAACAAGATTAATAGGTATCCATTGGGCTTATGGAGTCATGTGTGATCCAGTATTAACAGAAGGATTTGGCTTTGCATAAAAGTTAAGGCATTTAGATTTCAATATAGGTAGAGCACACCAAACACAAAGAAGACAGTCAACGAGTATATGAAGGAAATTAGAACACTGCAAGTGATTTCTAAGTAATCAAATACTCATAACACTATAGATAATTATGAAAAGACAACAAAAGAAGCTCATACATTGAAGTCTATATGATTCTTGAGAAGCATAAGCCAGTAATGTATTACCAGAAAAATAGAGTCTTTACATAGGCCAAATATCAGAGCTTTTTCACATAAATTTCCAACCCTGGTTACATTGTTCTTTCTCCTATATATAGAGATCTTCTACCTGGCTGAGATTCCTCCTCAAGCATGAGGGGAACTCGAATTCTACTTCTAATGATACCTATTCAACTTTTAACTTCCTATTAAATGTAATAAAGTGCAACTATACTTTCTAGAAATCTAAATCAAATAGGAGTCCAACTCCATATTATGCTAATAATAGCCTTAATTACAATCATCCTCGTTCTTTGACATGTGGTCCCTTTTTAGTTTGGATGTAGTGGATGTTCAAAATTCCATGTTGATCTTCAATGTCACATCTTCTCCATTTCCCCTGAAACATAGGAAACTACCACTGTTTATCGGCTTAGGTTTGGCTTAAAATGTTAGAATCCAAGGAACCATGCCTTTCATCTTTGATTATCCGATATATATATCAGATTTCCACGTCCTTGATGTGCTGTCAACCTCTTTTATGTGTAAAGGCGAAAAAAATTTCCAAACTGTCTGACATATCTTGGACTGTAGTAAATGTGCTCACTTTATGACAAAAAGTTTAGCGTTGGATTTGAATACATGTTTCCTCCACCTGTCATGGCCTTGTTGAAAGTTGATAGCTTGAGATGATCCCTTGAAGATACTCCTTTTTTCAAAATCTCTGCTTGTATTTCAAAATCTATTGACTGATATTAGATTGTGTAGCTTCAGCAGTTTCATAGCGCGCTACGAAACTGTTGTGTTATTCCAAAAAACACAGTTTTCTTTGACTAGCTCAACCAAAATTTTGTTGTTTTGAGCCTTTTGCTACTTAAACATTCTTTCAATTGTTCCAAGGCCTTTCAAAACTGAATAGCAATGTATCATTCTTCAAGAAAGATTATACCAAGAAAAACCATCAAAATTTGAAACATAGCCTTACTTGAGATTTCTTTAAGGAGATTCTTTCAGCTGGCTTAACTGTATCTTTAAGTCTTCAATTTGTTTCTTCATGACCTTGATCCTGGATCTGAGGTTTGTATTGACCTTTCGGATAAATTGAGCTTCCTTTATTGCAAGCACATTCCAGCTACGGAATTGAACACTAAAATCAACCACCTCAGGAGTTTGAAATGTTTGGTCCTCCCACCGAGCTTGCATTTGGTTAAAATAAGCCTCCTTAATTGCAAATTCCCTGGCAGCTTTTTTCAGTCTAGCAATTTCAAAGTTGGCCAATTCCAATCTCTTTTTTAAGTCTTCCATATTATCTTCTTCTTGAATGGAAATTGTTTTTCCTTTATCCTTTCTTTCATGAGGCTGTGTCACTTCCCCTGTTTCATCTGCTCTTGGCGGTACCTCCTGTATTTGTTTAAACTTCCTCGTTATGGGTCTTCTGGGCTTGAATACAAATTGATCAACCTGCTCATCAAACTTTAATTTCTTTGAGGCTTTGACTCTCTTAGATTTGTCTTTTCCTGACTCTATCAAATATGCTTGCACTAGTGGAGACTCTTCAATGTCAATGGCTTGCAATAAGTCATTTAAATCTCCTTTTGAAATAGGGGTTTATTCAATAGTCACTGACTTACCCTTTTCCTTAGCTACCTGGATCCTGGTCCTTTTTCTTTGAACTACCTCACCTATGCTTGATTTATGTGCACTTTCCTTAACCTGAGTTTTCTCTTTAAGGGATTGCTGGGGTGTATCCTGAATAGTAAGTGGCTTGATGGACTCTCTTGATTGTTTCCTTGCTTTCAACTTTGAAAACCTCTTAGATCTTGTCTCTATCTGATGACCAGTTGTTGTTGGAAGATCTTTTGCAGCTTGAGGGCTGAGACCAGTCTCATTCTTTAAACCAGACATGAATAGAAATGTGTGCCAGTCCCTACCTACCCTCTGGAGTTCATGCAGAACTATCAACTTAACCAAGCCATGGCATAACAATGAAGTCTCACAGGCTTCTTTCTTCAGCTGCACCTTATCACACATTTTACTTAAACTACGGAATAAGTAAAAAGGTAGATCAATAGATGCCTTTCTTGTGAAATGCAACAGAAGTTTAAAATGGTATGAATATACTTTATTGTATCTTCCTTCACACGTTAGGTAATTCTGTATACAAGTAAGCAGATTGGTATATGACTCTTTGACATAACTTCTAGGAACATACTTGTTTAAGTCTGAATCAATGAATTCTTGCTTTAGAAACTCTTTGCATGCATTCATATCAAATTTAAAATTCTTAAACCAACTTTCTTGGCCCCTTGGAATCTCTGTAACTGTGGATATCATGTCTGGTGAGACCTGCAATTCCAGCATACTAACCTTTGAGTTTATTCCTGTGAAATTCAGGGCAAACTCCTTGGTAACTTGTGCATGACGTCCCTAGAGTTTCTTGCAAAAATTCCAACACCCGGCTTGTTTGAATGCACGCTTGACTTCTTTGTTCTTCAAGGTTATGTATAAACCTTCAGGCTCGTTTCTCAAACATTTGCCTAATCTGTGATCTTTCCTTTCTATCGATCCCTCCATTAATGTTCAGTGTAATGGAGGTTGGAAATGCTAGCGCTGCTCAAACTCCAATCTCTGCCTCACTTGAATGACTGCGTTGCTTGATAGTTGCCTCGCTTGAATGACTGTCTCACTTGAATGAATACCTCACTTGATAACAATGTTTTCATTGCATACTTATTTCTCATGCAATGAATACAATCATCATTAAGACTGTGCATACCTGGATTTTCTTGGAACTTGCAATCCGTGTTATCAATGTACCTAGCGGATGCGATGATGGAGAAAAGTGGTTGGATATGATATGGGGATGCATAAACTGACAATGAATGACGTAACTATAGCTTAACTTGATAGATTTGACATTTAGGAAAGATTCGCTGCAGAATGCACGAATCCTCGATTTCGTAGCGCAATCAGTTTAAATTTTGAATTATGCACTACGAAATCACCTAAAACATATCGCGCTACGAAATCACCTAAAACTGTTGCGCTGCGAAAACACTTCAAAATGGTTACATGCACTACGAAATCACCTAAAGGGCTTTGTGGCACATAGTAACCTTTAAACAAAACTGACACATGGCTATGAGACCGGTGATGAATGAGGATGTCCAGTGATGAATGACAATGCATATTTGACTCAAGACTCCTAAGACTCAGACTCTAAGGAAAACAAACATCAAACTTAGACTAGCACCAACTTTTACCATAAACTAATGTGAGACATTTTGGTATTAGAATTCTTAACTGATAACAGAAGGCAAGCTTGGTGGTTCGCCACAATTACTGATTTAGAATTTCAGACTAGGTATATCAAAGGTAAAGAGAACACAGTGGCATATGCTATTAACAGGCGAATATAGGCAAATCACATAGTAGCAAAGAGCTCCTATGGGACAGATTTAGAGGATAGGATCTTGTAGGTGAGTCAACAAGATGACAAATATATGGATATTGTGTACCAGTTGTAGCAAAGTATAGCTACAGATACAAGTATAGGTACAGATGTAGGTGTAGAGGATGTGGACTATCATGTCACAAAAGATGGATTGGTTAGATTTAGGGACATGATATATGTGTCAGATATCGGTGAGCTCAATAAGGTTATATTGAGGGAGTTTCATGTGAAACCATATTCAAGTCACCTAGGTTATAAGAAGATGTTGACGGAAGTGAATAAATTATCTTATTAGCCAAATTTGAAGATAAACATAGTAGATTTTTTGACTAGGTGCTTTGATTTTCAATAGGTGAAGGCAGAATGTAAGCATCCAGGTGGACTGCTACAG